>NEEE01004324.1:43907-68372 GCA_002278615.1 Pogonus chalceus | reverse complement strand
TATTATTAAGATTGTTGTATTTAAAAAAAAGTTAATTTATGTAGATGCAAATTGAAGATGACCCACTTTATTAAGTTTGCTATAAAATATTTCCGAATTCAAATATTTAATAAAACTTATTAAAAAAAGCCTTTTATTTCACTAAAATATTAAAATAATTCCATGTAAAAAACAGTTATTAGTTTTAATATTTAGGTTAGAAATAAAAAGAAATAATTGAATATAAGCAATGGTTCTTGTTCAATTTTATAGATTTTTCATTTAAACAGTAGGCTATGTTTAACGCGTTGTTTTATTTAAAAATATTATAAAAATTTGTTGAGTTTGCTATAAAATTAAAGTATTATTGGAAGTTTATAGAATTTAAATTTAAGAAAAATAATTGAAAGATAAATTTTGTAAAATATATCAGTTTTATGTATTAGAATACAAGTTAGAAATAAAAAACAAACAATTGAAATGTAGTAATTGCTCTTGGAATATTAGCGATTGTTCTTTTAAAATGTTATAGATGTTTCATTGAAAACAGTAGGCTATGTTTAAAGCGTTGTTTTTAATAAAAATATTATAAAAATTTTTTGAATTTGCTGTAAAATTTAAAGTATTATTGGAAGTTGAATTCATATTATGAAAAGGGAAAATAATTGAAGGATAAATTTTGTAAAATATTTCTGTGTTACGTATTAGAATATGTAACAATTGCTTTTGTGATGTTATTTATTATTTAAAGCAGTAGGCTGTGTTTAAAGCTTTGTTTTTATTTGTTTAAATATTTAAAAATCTTATAAAAATTTATTGAGTTTGCTATGAAATTTCTTATTATAAGGGAAAATAATTTAAGGATAAATTTTGTAAAATATTTTAGTTTTAAGTATTAGAATATAGGTTTAAAAAAAAAAAAAAAAAAAAACAAATGGAATGTAAAAATTGCTCTTGTAAAGTTGTTTATCATTTAAAATAGTAGGCTGTAGTTAAAGTGTATTAATTTTTTTAAATATTTAAAAATATTATTGAGTTTGCCATGAAATTTAAAGTATTATTGAAAATTTATAGAATTCATATTATAAGGAAAAATAATTTAAATATTTCAACTTTACGTATTAGAATAAAGGTTTAAAAACAAATGAAATGTAACAATTGTTCTTGTAATGTTATTTATCATTTAAAACAGTAGGCTGTAGTTAAAGTGTTTTCATTTGTTTAAATATTTAAAAATATTATTAGAATAAAAATTGCTTACATTAGATTGTATACTAACAAGCAATCTAACAAACATAAAAATAGAAAATCTCTTGAACTGTGCAATGTCTTTGTGAACAGAATATGCGCATAACAAGTTAGATGTCCATATTGGATGGACTCTTGGCCATTGACAAATTAGCACGTGGATCAAACATCGTCCATCAAACATGTGATTGTATCATCGAGGTCGGTGCAGATATCGAGTTGACTCTATTTGATGTTGGAGCCGTCGTTAGTAGCCAGTTGCCTTGTCGCACTCTACAGCTCAAAAACATATGAACACAAAATGACCTTCAAAATAAATGACAGACCTACACTGTCATGTGCACACTAACACACATTTAACACACGTGGTCTCTAAATGATGATTTCTCAACTATGGCTACTAATCTGACGACTCTTCATGTTTCTGATGATGAGGAAAATAAGGAGAATGAGAATTTTCCTTCCTCCTAACGATCTTTATTGTTCACATCTTTATCTATGTATGATTCGCGATTATGGAATTATAATGCTACATTGTTTTTAGATTTGATGGTCGTATAAAAACGATTTAACTTTCAATGCGTTGTTGTTCATTCATCCTGATTTATTTATTAATTTATATTTTGTTTCATGTATAACTAGATATTATGTTGTATATATATTTTGTTTTGATAACAAACAAAAACAAACAATTGATATTTGTCACCTCTTGTTTTTCATGACTATTGCGATTAATAATATCATTGATAAATTTTTGAAATTAATTTTATTTAATTTTCTTGTAATTTTTTTTTTTTGTAAACATTTGTTGTTTAGTTGTTATTATTGCTAATTGTTTTTATTTGACAATTTAATAGTTGTAGCAGTTGTAGTGTAAGATTGAGTTTAAAATAAAATCATAAGACAATATTTGGTAGAAAAATAAACTAATTACATTAGTATCATATAATTGCATGTCTTTACTAACACCGAAGTTCTAATTAGGTTAATACAATATAAATACAACGAAAAAAACAGAATAAATATTTAATATGATATTTCTTGGTTAACTCTAACCTATTTATTCTTCTTGAATTTAAATTGGAACAACAATTTGACGTCATACATTTATTCAACACATAATGACTTATACTCTTCTATATATGAATTTATATTGTTTGATGCTTTTTATTTCTTCATGCTGGATGGAATATGGAATTGTGTCATGGTCGGATTTAGAACTTGTACTGACATACTATTAACTAACTTATCAATACTTTACTATTTTATCGATTTATTTGCTGCCATATATTTAGTGTTTCAATAAAATTTTATTGATTTTTCCTGATTAATTTCGAAATATTACTAAGTTGCTTCCATTGTAGTTAATTTAAGTTAATAACTTAAAAGTTTTTTAGTTTTAAAAGAGAAAATTTGTTTTTACAAATGGTGACCTAAATATTTTTTAAAAATTGTATTGAATTATTTCGTGGAATTTATAAAATTACATGATTAACATTAATACTTGAAGATAAGCAAAGAAATTTTATTTTTCAGTCTTTTAGGTTTGTAAATCTTAATTAGAGGACCGTGAAAGATTATTAGAGGCGCTGTGTAAATTTTATTAGTTTTAATCTACAAAATTAATCTGTTTAAAACAATGTTTTTAAGTTATTAAAGGTTTTATGTGTTTCAATCAGGTAAAAAGTGAATTTTTTTATGATAATATTAACTACAATATAAAAATTGTATTAGTTATTGATAAATTACACATTATTTTTAAATTTTTTTGGTAGTTTCCGTTAATGATTATTTCATAAGTTTAGATTTTAAGCAATAAGGCAATAACAAAATATCATGAAATCAAAAATAAAGTGAGTAAAAATACTGACTCATAGTCTTTTACAAGAAAACTTTATTTTATTTTATTCAGTTTTCATGAATTTTCCTTGAATAATTAATTGTATTTATATCTTAAAATATCTTTTCTAGACTGTCAAAGTAATATCTTTATTTTTTAGAGATTAAATTAAAGTAGAATTATAATTTGTGGTTCTTCTTTGTTGATTTGTTTTATCAATTTGTCTAATTTAAAAAGTCATTCATGCAATTTACAGTAATATATGTACTAAAACTGAAATAATAATAAAAGAAACCGAATAAGTGCATGAAAGTAGCACATGGATTCTTGGGGGAATCTAAAGTTCTAGTTTTAATATTATATACTTATTTTATTATATTATATTACAAAAGACTTAAAAAATATAATTTATTACATTTAGTCATAGACACTTTTCTTATACTATAGCTATTTCTTTGTATTACTATCATTTAATAGTTGAGTGATGTATTATCTTTCTTCAAATATGATGATGAGTAAAAGAATAGAAAAATTTTCTGTGTTAAACAAGCGAGTAATAACCATCTGTGTACAATTGTCACAATACATTGTATTTGACAATTGTATATATAACCTTATCTAAATTAAATACCTACCAAATAACGCAATCAGTGTTTATTCTTTACATTTCATCATCTATGATTGAAATCTTTCTAATTTTGATATTAGATAAATGTTATTTTATCTATTAAAATGATTTATTTCCATTTGAAACAAACATTATTCTGTTATTTTTGTGTTTTCTTTTGTTTCATTACTTACTTGATTTATTATATTGAAAATAAATGACACATCTTTGGAGCATTTGTTTTGTAAGGGCTTAATTTTTTAAAATTCGTATATTAATCCATTATTATGTTAAGATTATTTATAAGATTATATTATCTTTAGTGGAATTCGAACTTTTGTTATTAAACTTTGGAATTACCAGGAATTAAATTTGTGACCTTATTATTTGAAATTGTATTAAAAAATATATTTGAAAGGATTCTTTTAGTTAGGTTAGGTTTATATTTATGTGGGATGTTAAATCTGTATTGAAATTTAATTAGTTTGTTGTAAATTGGAAAATGAAAGAAAATTAATTTGATTTTTAAAAATGTATGTATACACCGTAAAAGAGAAAATGGTTTTTCTTGTAAAGTAATTAAAGCGAAAGATGTTTTTATTGCTGGTAATAAGAAGAAAGATGACGTTGAAAATATTTATGCATGCATGTTGCTGAAAGTGTTGGTGATGTGGCACGTTTGGTGTGATGATGGTTTATTACGTAGTTCATCCTGGGAGATTACGCTGATGCAAAAGAATGACGCAACATTGATGATCACATATATATGTATGTATGTATGTACATGTGTTGTTCCCTCGCCCATGCAATGCCTAAGGGTGTGGTCACAAGACCGTGCAGCAGACAAACAGCGTATTGATAGAATAAACAACAACACCAGGAGGGTGAGAGTGTACTGCAGACGGGAACCAACAGGCTTGCAGTCAGCTTGCCGAAGTCTGCTTGAGGCCGATGAGAGTAGATCGAGATCGGTGCGTTACCGTCGTTTGCCAAGCGAGGCTACAGGCTAGGCGAGCCATGTTCAGCTGACGTAGCATGCAGCCTAGTCGATGATGGGTACCAGAGCCAGTTCAGTTTAGTAGGGAGCGAGCAGTGAGCCGTCGAAGACATGGCGTCGACGACGCTATCCGTATCGCTCAACTAGAGGCAGAAAACTCAACGGTTCCTACGCAACCAGCGCACGAGTAACATTGCCAGCAGAGATAACAAGGTACGTGCCAGATTCGTCAATGTGCATCATCGTCGTATCATACATTTTTAGGGAATCATTTATTTGTGGTATCATCAACAGGATTGTACTAGATTCTTCAATATACTCATTCTCATTACGTCCTTTTGCAATAAATACGTCATTTTTGTGGTTACACCAGCAGGAATATTATTTCATATACCCGGATTATTTAAGTTTTAACACTATTATTAATTATTTAATTGTTATTGCATATCATTCTTCCTTCATTTACTAAAATAAATATTTTTACGAAACAATTATACTTACATCATTCAATATCAACTAGATTCTTGAAATATCATTAAAACATTATTATTATAAATATATATTCTATTAGTGTTACTTACTGGAATTCAATAATCATCATTGTTTATATCTTCAAAACATTCTTCTTCAAAATGTAATATTTTTTCTATATAAGAAATGTTTATTTTTAAGTGTTAAAACCAGCAGGATAACCTTGCGCGTACCGGATTCCGCAATGTGTATTTTATATTTTGATTTTTTTTGAAACATTTTGATTTCAAGCGCGACGTATTAATTACTTTTATAATATTAGATTTAGCAGGAAATTAATGTTTTTATTTATTTATAATGTATCGTTCTTAAGTATTTAAAAGAATGAAAATATTTGCGGATAGTATTTAAACAATTTATGTATCTTTTTAAAGATAGAACGCAGGAAGAGATCACAATTTATTTATGTGATTTACAAATAGATTTAAAAAATAAAAATATGTTTTTGGGTTTGAAGATTTGTTTGTAAATATATTATTTTAAGGTTGTATTTTTATAACTTAGCAAAAATATTGTGTAATTTTCTTAATACCAGTTGTAACTTGTGGTTTTTAATGATAAAGCTTTGAAAAGAATTTTTATTAATATCTGAGCTCTGAAGAAACAAAGTAAGTCTTACCCGTGCGTCATTTTGATAACGATAGATTAAAGTACGTGTTCTATTTTAAAAAACTATAATCAATTTGTTACAACATATTACCTTAATTTTTTATAAATTAACAAAAGAAATTCAATCTTGAAGATGGTTTAATTATTGCTCATTACGCATGCGTCATCATTTATTACTAATAAATTATAACGTTAGAACAAAGTGTACGTTTTACTTAGATAATCTAGTAGTAAATGGGCAAATAGCACATAAGTACAGACCGTGTCGAAAACATCAGGAGACCTTCGCGTGTGCGCGTCTCTTGCACGACGCCCACGGCCACGGGACATTTTTAGCTGCACGAGGCAGCAGTCATCGCAAGAGACATCGTCCTCTGTATTCTTTTCAACATGTTATTTTACCTTATTGTAAGTAACTAAGGGCGACGCTTATTTGTTGATGACATCACTATTCAGATGTTAAATCTACATCTAATATTGTTAGGTTATAGTTCTTCCACCAAATAGCGCACCTAAATGTTTTCATTCATTTGAAATTTTCAATTTATATATTCTCCAAGGGTTGCTTCTCTTTTTTTTTATAATATAACATATTTCATGTTTCAATTAATGAATTATTATCTAACTTATGGTTAGGTGTATAAATATTATTCATTAAAAAAACGGAGTATTACTTTAAGAGATTAGGCAGTCATCAATTGTTTGTTTTACTAACATTGATAAATTATATTTTAATTTAGTGCCATAAAGATGTAATATAGTTTGTCTGCAAAGCTTTTTAAATATATTTTCCTCATATATTTATTTTGAAGTGTGTATTTTACTCTTTAAATTTGTTTATAAATATATTAATTATGTTAGGTTATAACATTTACCTTCCACGGTGTTTTCGGTCTGTTGTTTTTGAGATGAAAATAAAATTAACGTATATAATTGTTTTTAAAATAATATAAAGTATCAAATTTACTCAGTACATACGACCTTCAAGAAAGTCATATAATATTCTTTATTATATACAATTCTCAGTAGAAATTCTTACAGAAAACATGATCATTGTCGAATTAAGTAATTCCAACAATATAAAACGTAAAATTAAACACATTTTTGCAAAAATATCTTTGAATTCTAGTGCAAAAGCCAATATAATGCATCTAAAAAATATTCCGATAACACGTGTGATGTCATAATGATATTGCAGTGTTTTGAAGGACAAGTTATGTTTGGATTACATGCTAAAAGAGTTGTTTATCGCTTCGTATGTACGCTTTCATTGCTGCTTCAAATATTGTGAATAAAGATTTGTTTCAATTTCAAGCCAAAGTTCATGAATTTATTTTAAATTTTAATCCACTTTTGATACGATATAAACGTTTTAGAATTTCATGGAAGATAAATAAGCATAATATATGTACATGCGTATATAGTGCCATCATTTGATTATTCTACGTAATCTGTATTTATTTACATCTTTTTTTATTTCCATTAAGTTTCTTCTTGGTTATTAAAAGATATAATGTCTTGTTAAATGATGTAATTTAGTTTTTTTGTAATATTTAAATATGTATAAACAAGTTGTTTCCGGTAAAAATGATGAGAATTCTGCAAATTGATAAATAGGATTTTCGGGATTGAAAATAAAAATATATTTAGTGTTATTTAATGAAACCTATAAAATGTAAATAGAATAATTTAGTGTTGTAATATTGATTGCTGCCACCATAAAATGCCCACGATTGAGCGTGTTGAAATAATTTGAAGAAGATAAAATTTTCTAAGAAAAAGATGTTTAGATGCGGGTAACCAGAACCATTGATGAGCTAGTGTTTATTGAATAAAGACGACCACGGATGAGGCCTCACAGGGTGCACGTAAACCATTTGCTGGCCTGCGTCAGCGAAGCTATGCTCGTATATACCAGTGGTAGATATCGACGTTCTGGTCTGGGTTCTGCTTGGCCAACAGCTGCAACGGCGGGGACGTAAGGATCTGGCATGGCGCGCCGAGACGGTCATGAGAGGATTTTGCTGCCAAACCATCGACCTCTGCAGAAACAGAATATAGCTCAGAACAGAACGACAGAGAATGCTATGGCTGAGGTAGATGATACCCAGTTCGGGAGTCCGTTGTCCGTGGTGTGGTGTATCGTGTACGCGTGCGTCAGAATATTTCCACTGCGTCCCACTTCGACGCGACGCTGGTACAATGTCGGGCGTTGAGGGCACCTTGCCATCCACCACCCACGGGCTGAATTCCTCTTCGGTTTGTGCTAGATCTGACTCACTTCTGCTTCTGGAATGGAATCATTGATCGTCTACTATATACCTTCATATTATCAAACAAATCTACTCAAAAATTCATATTATACACCAAAAACTTTCATTTTCTTCAATATTTAATCATTTTTACAATTACTCATTAGTATTTCAGTTTATTTTTATTAATATTTACTATATGACATTAACTTCATTATCAAATAGATCGAAAAGATTAAAGAACAGTAAAATGTGAAATGAGACATATAAAAATAAGTTTAAACAAGAATTATCTTGTTCACATTGGTTTATTTTACAAATTAATATCATTTTCAAATGAACAAAGAGAAAAACTAGTAAACAACAAAAAAGGAGATTTTGATAAAGTAGTTATAATTGTAAAATGTATATTTTAGTAGCACAAAAACATCACCTTCATGAAAGTAATTAAACAATTTAAAATTTTCAATTAAACATAGTTAAGAAGCGTTGAAGGCCATCATCATCGATATTTTTTCGTGGCATCGATTAGAAATTACGTCAAACTTAAACTAATTGTTGATCTTCTACTTATACTTGAACACTATTATAAAATTAGATTAGATTAGATAAGGTGTTCTAAGAATGTCATCATATGAATTAATATATTAGTAATTTAACAATATTTTATCCTGAAATTTGTTGATGATGGATTATAATACCACTTGTGCAATGTGTAATGGATAAACATTTGTATCTTTCTATGAATTTGGGTCGCGTATGTTTAAATAATGTAACCACACATACATATATACAACTTATATTACGAAAACAAAGAATGAACAACTATTTCAAAATGTGTACGTCATTTACTTGTAGCGCTCCTTTTTCATTTCTGATAACTAATTGTATTTGTACATTTACGAATCATAAATGTTTATTATTTTCGTTATCAAACAACGCCATCTTTTTATTTCAATTTGAACATTACACCTTTCTAACAAATTTTTCGTTTTACAATTGATAAAAAAACAACAAAAGATATATTTTAAAGATTTAATCCTTGTATTAATGATAACTATATATTAAAAATAGTCTTTAAAATTAATTAATACAAAAAATTCCTTGTATATAACAAATCTACATACATATATTATAATTTTATTTTCTTTATTTGTTTGGAATCTGGTAAAAACCTACTGGTAATATTTGAGTTAGTTAATGAAATTGTTAATTAATAATTAATTCAATAACTAATATGTATGGAAACGTATTATTATTAATATATTTGGATAGAAATTTAGTAAAATTACTGAAAAATCCATAAAACAACACCACGTGATAAAATTCTTTGTTGCCATGGAAAACAATGTTTTATTTCGTTGAGTGATAATTTCTGTTCGTGCTTATCCTCGTTGTTTCAAATAAACAAGACGTTGTTACAACCTCGAAATGTTGGCACAAATAAGGAAAATTACTGTGATATATTTAGGTACACAACATATTTTGTTGCCGCTTTCAAAGATGGTAGAATTACTAAATTTCAATGTGTTTGTAAAAAAAAAAAAAATTTAACGATAATTTATACTTTAATATTTTATTTGAACAATTTCTTATCTGTCTTTCTGTTTGTATAAACAAAGAGTTTTATCCAAATATATTAAGTGGTAAAATGTTTTGCAAGATTACTAAAGAATTGTTGTTATAAATATGTTTATGAAAACAAATGTTTTGAATAAAATTCCGTGCAACTTTTTTATTTTTACTGAATATTAATTCCGAAAGCTTTTTACTTCTTTCGCTACATATATTTAGATAAAAATCATTTTTATTCTATCTACTTTCAAACAATCAACTTAGTGTCAATTGTTTTTTCAATGCATACGTGATATTTTATATTGAAGTAAATATTTAAAATATATAATTAAATCAACCTATTTTAAATTTTCTTATTGTAATTAATTGTAATATATTATTACACGTATTAATAATAAATTATTACAATAACAACGTAAGAATAGTTTAGACGAACTAAAAATAAATTGCTTTATTCTTGGTATTATTACGATAACTTTTATAATTATGAAAACATAAATAAATTAAAATATAATTAGGAATATTAGAATTATCTGCATTCCCTTTAAAAGTAACGATTTTTTGGAACTTATTTTGTAAACATTTCTTTAAGAATAAGTGAAAATAATTTTGAACGACCTCTTTTCTCTAAATTAATAACTGAATATTTGTCATTACGTATTTATTATCAAAGAAATTATTGTAATTTTGTATTGTTTATTGTTTTAACCTTAAATTTGTGTTTTGTTTTTTATTTTTTCCATGATGACTATTTATATTAGCGTTTAAACAAGTGAAAAAATATAATTCGCAAATATTAAATACACAAATACGCGTAAAAAGAAATATTTGAAAATATTTCAAAACAGCCTTGATTTAAGATAAGTTCTGTGGGCCAAATACTCAAATAAATTTAGATAACATGAAAATAGCAGCAGTCCTATTTTAGTTCTACACGATAATACCATCCATGTTAGAATATTTCTAAAGAAGATAAATAGAATTTTGTTTAAATAACTTATTTTCATGTATATTTCTTTACTTAAGTATAGTTTATTTAAGTATACTGTTGGGCCAACTTACTAAACGTAATGAATTGTTAGCCGTATCTTATTTAATCTGAAAATTTATCTAGCGCTCTTTAAAATACAATAGTTGGTTTTGGTTATTATTTTTGAATTACTGAAGTATTATTTCTTATCATTTATTTACGGAAAACAAAATTTTCCATGCCTTTTTCTAATCAATTGTATTAAGTATTTATTTATTTGCTTTTAAAGTTATTTTTGTATAAGTATTTTTCAGGTTAATTGAGTTATTTGGAAAGATTGCATGTTAAAATTAAATTTTCCGTGTCGCTTGTTGTTTTGTCCGCCATTTTAAGTATAAAAATAGTGTTATATTTATATTTGAATATGTATCGGAAATAGTAAAATTACTTTTCAGTGTAAATTTTCATTTTGCTGATTGTAAATTCAAAGAAAATTTACTTGTTTTTAACGGGAAATAAAAATCCATTTATACTATGACGTAGACAGAAAGTCAGAGAAGAAAATCTAACACAAAAATACAATCAAGGAGCATCAGAGTTTAGATTTGGGAGCGGTCGCGAATGCGCACTGCACAGTAACAGTCGCTAACCAAGAGGCGACCCTTGAACAGAAACGGAGTCCGTGTTCCGTCCATCCGCGACCGTGGGGGCCAGGTGTTGCTCATTGTTGCTACGATGTCAATGTTGTTGGTTGATACTCGGCTGATTCTATGTCCGTCCGTCATTAGTTACTGGCCACAACGAGGTTTGTTACTCGCACGGCGCAACTTTCGACCTTGTCCTAATTACAGAGCATATATAGCGTTTGGACAAGCAATAGCCATAGTGATGATGGTTCGATTTTATACTTCATTGCTGCAATGTTTGTTGTTGTTTTTGTTCATAATGACTTGTACATCTTGGAAAGATTCTTCATTACAACTTGTAACAATATATTTTCAACATGCTAGCTTTCTTAAATCTTATTAACTTCATACTGTCATTATGCAATACATATTAAAAAAAATGTTTAAATCCTTGATTTTAATATACTTCTTTTATCAAATTGTTAAAGCTCTTGGGAAACAAATATTTACATAAAAAAATTAACACTCATTTTCATAGTTATCTTGTTGCTATTTACAGCTATTATCAAAAACAACATTTATTGCTTTAAACAATTTATTTTAAGTTCAATTTTCAATTTGTATCATTAAAATTAAAGTAATTAGATCGGAATTTAATGAAATGTATCCTTCAACTTCTAGTGTATTTTTGTTAAAAAACGCTCAAAGGCTAATTCTAATATATTTTATCAAATTTAAAGTTAATAATTTGAATTCTTAAGCTAAAAAAAAATTATAGTTTTTTGTAAGAGATGTTAAAATATTCGGATGATCGTTTAATATATATATTTGTATGTTTCCAAAAGTGAAATCATGACAAATATCAAAAAACAGATTAGAAAGATTGAAGGTTAGCTAAATATTATGTCCATAAGCCATAAGCACTAATTTAGTAAACTGTGAGCTGAATGTGCAGGGATTCCGACGATCGGCTTGAACCGTTCTCCGCCCATTCGCCATCACCAACACCAAGTAAACACTCAACTCATAACTGATAACACTTCGTTGGAAAACTAATCATATTCCGCTGATAACGCAATGGAATCATGCATTTAAACATAAAAAAACGAATGGTTTTATAATTTTAACTAAAAGAGTTAATTTAATTGAATTTATTTATATCTGTTTTAAGTATCGAAGTGTTATCTTTTTAAAAATAAAAGTATTTTATGCTGAAATGTCTAGTTTCAACATTACGTATTAATTGGGATTAATTTGATAAGGATTTTAACTGTCTGATGTTGTATCTTAAAGATTTTTATAAAAAAAATGCAATTAAAGCATAAAATTCACTTTTGTCTGTTTTACTGTTGAGTTTTCTGCAATTTAAGCAAAAAATGGACGGTACATACCGGAAATATGGTTAAGAATTACTGGGAATCTATTTTTAATTTTTTACGTTAGTATTACGCAAGATTATTTTCGTTTATAATATTTAAGATATGATAAATATCTTTTTATGGAGTTATTGTATAAGGAATTTTGATGAGCGCTTTCCATAGGAAATTTTATTTAAAAAATTGATTGATATATTATTTGTATGTATTGTAATAAAGAGAGTGTAGATATGTGTTTATGTATTGTATAGCTTGGTTGGCAAAGAGAATTAATAAAAAGTATGTGGATGTCATTTAATTGAAGTGATTAAAGCCGCTCCAGAGTGACATAATAGCAGCCGGATTCCATATGTTGTGACAGAGTATGGCATTCACCAAAGCAATTCTTTCTTGTGTGCTGGTTGCGAATATAGTTCGTGCGACCAACGCCAACCTAGCCGAGATAAAATTGGAAGCAGCCCGGCGCGCAGCAGTCACGGCTCACGTACGTTGGCTGGTTTCTCTTGTGTTGTACGTCTGCTTTGCTGTCGCTGTGCTTCGCTCACGCTGGTATCGATTGCCCGCGCCAAAGCCAGAGGGTTTGCAGCCCGAGCCGTGCTCAGAGCATTCGACTAGTCGGCTACTGTCCGTGTTGCCTGCTGCTTAACATTCTCTTACCAACTTACCATCGTTTCATATTGCATTGAGTCAACTCAACTCAACTCAAATGTATTCACAAGTAAAAACACGTGACCATCCACGGTGCTTGTTTGCGCAACTTTACATCTGAATCCCTTATTCGTCATCACGAGTTGCTATGTCAACAGATTTTAACATTTTGTTGTTCTTCATTTATTATTTGACACTTCAATGACAGTACACGCGCAGGTTCGTCGTCGCATCATACATTTATCCGAAATATTTCCAACGCAATGCAATCACTTAAGTGTTAAATTAATTTCAATAATTCTTGTTTCAGATTAACGTAATATGACTTCACCGTCGATGGTACATCGATCGGGGGACACATTAGTTGTACGCAGTGTTGTTAGTGGCAATCAGCTATTTGCTAGCGACAACGAAGCCGACCAGTTCGACGCCGCGGAGGATATCGATTACTGTGACGAGTTTTTCGATCCAGACGATAACAAAAATTTACCAGAGTGTAAAATTAGAAGGAATTACTCGTGTACCAATTGTCATTATTTTACGCAAAATCCCAGACATTATTTATATCATCTGCGCGATGTGCATAAAGAGAAAGTGAAAATTTACGAGTGTTCAAACTGTTTGTACGCGTCAAAACATTTTCAAAAGTTACTCCGACACGTGAAGATGGTGCACGCTAGTACAGATGCTGTTGATATTGTTGAATCCCAGCACCGACAAAAGGTCCGCAGGAAACGGAAACGACCTTACTTTGATGAAACACCGGAACATGAAATAATTCCAGCAGAAACCGAAGAGGTGCCTGATGCTGCAGAGGAGGATGAACATTCCATCCACAGTAATGAACAAGCTGATGAATCTACTTCGTCAAAAACTACAACAAATTATTTAAAATGTTCTTTATGTTCATTCGCCACAAAGCATCAGGGACAATTAACGCGCCATGAGAAGCAAGAACATATTAAAACTAAGTTCTTCCGGTGTTCAAAGTGCAGTTATGTAACTCACATTAAAGCGCGTTTTACAAAACATGTGAAATATCATTCAATGCCGATGATTAAATGTGATTTGTGCGATTTTCGGACGCCATATAAGTGGAATCTTGATCGACATTATAAAAATCACAATGGTCATGGCGCTTTCCGGTGTTCTGCATGCAATTTCACAGCGGATATCAAACAAAGTTTGACAGTTCATGAAATGAACCATCATGTTCCTCCTGTGGGACAGGCCGCTGGTTTAGGTGTAGGACGAAGAAGAAATAAAGTTGGTGCTAGTGATACAACAGCTGCAGAGGAAGCTGCTGCGGCCGCAGCTCAGGCTTCTTCTGTTTCCGGTGATACGTTACCCACAATGACTTCCGGCTTTCTTGTTTCCGGTCAACCACGGGATTTCTCCCAGGTATGTTTAACAGGAAACATTTATTTGTTTAGATTTTTTTTCATTTATTACGTTTAATATATTTATAATTTTTTTAAAATGTCAAAAAATAAATCTTCCTTTTTTTTTAAACAAATGTACTCGATTACTTGATTTGTACAATGATTTTTACAAATGTAAAAATAAAAAAAAAAAAAAAAACATATTTTCAAGAAATTTTAAAATTATTAAAGATAGGAAATTGTTGTTTAACAGATTAAAATTATTTTTCAAAAATAACACGTTTCAAAAAAATATCTTACTTTATTTTGATATTCAACAAATTTTATAAAATTTAAATAACTGATAATTATTCTTAGAATATTGTTTAAACTTTTTCTATGAAACTTTTAATTAAATTTCCTTTGTATATACTCGTCATTTTAAAAGTATTTCACTTTAAGTATACTTAAGAAATGTGTTATCTGATTAACAATGCATTAGATAATAATTCTTTGTTGTTAATGTTCTATTGTCCTAATAAAAATGATATCTAATCATTGAAAATATTTAAATGTTTAGTAATTGAAAATAATTAAAATTATCCGCAATATATGTTAAGGAAAATATTATTTATTAAATATTAATGGTAAAAAAGTAGGAGGGATATAATTGAAAATGTAGATTAAATATTTCCCCTTCTACTTTTTTTCCTTGAGTGTTGTTAAAATTTCGAATCTACCATAAAAGAACTATTGATAAGTATAATACGTGTGGGAAATTTATATATTATTTCAATCTAATTGATTCAATAATGTACAATTCATATGTTAACATTTGAACTTATGTGAACTAAAATTCTTTTATGAATCCGTTGAAGAATACAAGAATAAGTTTACCAAAGAAATAGGTGCGTTATGTACATAGAATGATAGGTAGGTGTCTGTTATCATTCTGAATAAATCGTGCAAATGATAACGTTTAGAGTACTTACTCATTTTAACCTTGATTCGTTGAGTCCATTGTTCATATGTGGCAATCGAGTTAGATTATTTATTTGTAGATATAACCGATTTGTTCTTTGACTGGAATGTATGATTTGCAATTTAAAAACGTCACATTGTTGTAGTTACTCGTGTGTTAGTCGCATGTATGTGTGTTTGTGTATCGAATTGATAACAATATAGTGATATATTATTTATTTTCCGTAGCCAATAGTACCTGAAAAGCAAGAAATATCCAGTGAAGCCAACCGAAAAAGTCCAAAGATTAAAATTTCATTAAAAAAATCAAAACTTGCAACAACTCAAGAACAAAATGAACGTCACAATTTTGATACAGATTTCATTCATCCAGATGATATAATTCATCATTCAAATGGGAATATTTATATAAAAAATAAATGTAAATTATGTAATTTTAAATCTGCCTGGGATTCTGAAATGGCAAAACATGAAAGAAAAGCTCATAATATAATTCGGGATAATGGTTCCGCGAATCCTCCTGTTTCGAAGAAAATCACTAGACCCATTCCGAATTTAATTCCAATACAAAATACAGTAACACCGCAAACAATATCATCGAATTCTCTTTTGAAAATTCCGATGATGCAAAGTCGTACACCCGTTCCATTTGGTGGACATATAATTCCAAGAGCAGATGAATATTTACCAAGTACTGAAATAATATCTCAAAAAGATTTAAACGACATGTGTGCCAAATCTGCAAATAGTGCATTACGTGACTTTGCATCGCTTTTCGGTGATGACGTAGTATTTGGAAATGAAAAGAATGTGACAACTATTACTCCCATTCCACCGGTAGTAATTACGGCAGACGTGCCAGAAAAGTCTTCAACACCTATCGCGACTCCGCAACCAGCGCAACAGCCAACTAGTTCCTCGCTGTTTAAGAAAAAGAATGCTTCATTCTTTGATAAACTTAAAGAGAAATTAATGACAGGAGAGAGTTGCAATCTTACTTGTAAATGGTGTGGTCACGAATCGAAATGCCTATCAGAATCTGCTGGTCATCAGAAGACCTGCGGCAAACAACAAACTAGTACAAGCATCACATTGACACCAGTTCAAAATGTTACCAGTTCAACCAGATGTCAATATTGCAGACAACGATGCAAGTCCAGTATCGATCTACATAATCACTTACAGGTGTGCACCGAGGCTAATAAACAGCTGAATAATGACACATACGAATATAAACTAGAAAAACCAGACATTACAATAAAACTTGAAGATGAACCCGTTACTCATGAAGATTCCCTTGAACCACATCCTATGGAAAATGTTGTATTTGTTTGGAATAACATTTCACCACAACCACCCGATACAGACATCGATCGATCAGATAGTCGCATGGATGATAATCAAAGCATTGATTTATCAATTCGTGTTCGAACACCTGAAAGTGAAAACAGTTTTATGGATAATGAAAACCTGCCTGGAAGTGTACATTCTACACCAACAAAAATGCCAACACATGGAAATGATATTGATCAAGTAACAGATGGCCGAAGAGTTTTTAAATGCCCTCATTGCTCATTTTGGGCAACAACTGCATCGCGATTTCATGTTCATATTGTTGGTCATTTAAATAAAAAGCCCTTTGAGTGTTCCTTATGCTCATATAGATCAAATTGGCGATGGGATATAACGAAACATATCCGTTTGAAGTC
This sequence comes from Pogonus chalceus, assembly GCA_002278615.1. Classification (NCBI taxonomy): domain Eukaryota; kingdom Metazoa; phylum Arthropoda; class Insecta; order Coleoptera; family Carabidae; genus Pogonus; species Pogonus chalceus. Next base: position 51,063 of record NEEE01004324.1, on the reverse strand, counting down.
AGTTCGAGATCCAGCTCATGAGAAAGCTCGTGTTTTAATGACTGACGAAACAGGCAGACGTAATTATTCAAAGTATAATAAGTATTTGACACAGTTACGTTCGACTGATTCTTCATCGCAAGATAGTAATAGTGCAGCGCGAAAGGCTAAATCGCAGTTAGAAGCATATCAAGGAAAATTAACTGAAAGTAATGGTTCTGTTATGGAATTACCAAAACTAATGAGAGCTCCCACAAGTAATGATTTTCAAACCGCAAATCATGGCAATCCGTTAAGACCGCCACCGCCATTGAAGGCAGCCAACGATTTATTTGTACAAAGCTACGGGGAACAGAAAAAGCGACGAATTAGCTCAGATTCAAAGAAAACTTTATTCAAATGCAAAAAATGCAATTTCAGGTATATTTATTTTATAATTACTTTATCAGATTAGTATATTTGTTTTTCGCGGAAATATACACTTTAAATTCATTTAAAAATAATCAAAAGATGTTCCGACAAATTTATTAGAATTTATATTTATTTATTTTAACTTAATATTAAATATTTAGAAATAATTTATTTTTTATTGTGTTTAAATTTAATTTAATTAATATATTTTGCAGAGATGCGAGTCGGGAAAACATTTTACTTCACGTGAAGGGTCATTACCACCAGGAGGGTAGCAGCAATGTTCCTGGTAATGCTGAAACTGATGAGGCAAGTGTCTCTAGGGGTCAAGCCCCATTTCGTTGTGGCCATTGCCACCAGGTATCAAACTGGAAGCATGTTATTCAGGTATTACTAACAATTCTCTTGCGTACTTACCCCTTTTGTCTATTTAGCGCATTATTCTCTTGTAAATATATATTAAAAAAATTTTTTTTTTCATGTAAAATAATTTAAATAAGATGCGTTAAAGACAAAAGTTTAGCATGATGCTTATTATAATCTTTCATTTCCATGATAATAAAATACTTGCAACCTTGTAAGTACTTATTAGATATCATATCAATAATTTACAATTATAACTTGTATATTTTTTTTTATTAAGTTAATAATAGCTTGTAAAATTACGTTAATAATGTGATTTTATTTTTGTTTTGTAAAAAACGCAGCTTATATAATAGTTACATTAATTTCGAGAACATGTATATACATATATTATTATAATTACATTTAAACTTAAACAATTCAAATAATTTAAATAAAACACTAACAATATTTAAATATAAGAGAAACTTTTTCGTATTTTATTTTATTGTTATAGTTATATTTTGCTGCTTAAATTAGACTGTAATTTTATCAAAAGCATGTAGCATTTTTGCTGTAATTATCCATAAAAGCTTAGCTATTTGCTGCAAATAGAATGTAAATATTTATATTTTAGAAATAATTATGCATATTACCAATAGCATGGTGAGCGGTTATAATATATTTGCACTTACTTTTTATCAATGGTTATGGAATGGGGTTGAAAATTGAATTGAATTACCTATTTTAATATTTTAATTAAAATATATTTAACTTATTATTACACCTAGAGACATTTATAAATATTTTTTATAAGTAGAAGTAGTTAGATAAATTTATATATGTCAGTTTTTTAACTTGCTAAGTTAAAATTCTGATTTATATATTTGGTTCAGTTGTAAGAAATTTTTTCTCAGCGAAAATAAGTCACAATAAATATTAATTGTAAAAACTTATTTTTACTGAGAATTAATTACGTAATTAAAAGATTAGTAAAATATATTTAATATTACATTTATTCTACGAATAATAATTATAATTATTTGAAAAAAAAAATTGTGCCGAAATGTATTTTCTTTCAGTTAAATTAAAAATTATAAGATAACATTCTTTGTTTACAAATGAATAATTTGGTAACAAGGTTACCTTCGTCAATATAACAAACTGAAAATTTACCAGCTACGTTTATAAATAGGCACATTAGCTACTCAAATTTTAAATAGAACTAGAAAGGTCTTGTCAAGACAGGATAAACCATTATTTATTGTCATTTGACAGGATTTATTTAGAATAGGCTTTAAAATCTATTTTTTAAATGTTGAAAGAATAATTGTAATATTGTATGATATAAGATAATTATTTTATAAGAAATAATAGTTCAAAAAAACATTTAAATCTAATTTTAAGTTATTATTTCCAGCGCCATTGCCGCTTAAAACACAGCGGCGACGTTCGAGTCGTAATCGGCGGCAAAAATGGCATCACAGAAAAAATTGAGGTCGACGATCAAACCGACGAACCAGATCATATGGACGTCATTCAAAATGGAATTTTTAAATGTAAAAATTGTCCATATTCGGTAGATTCACAATCCGATTTCGATAATCATTTAGAAATGCACGTTCCAAAAAATAATTCATCTATGAAATGTTACTTCTGTCCTTATTACGTTGTTCAAAAATTCGAATTATTCGATCATTTGCGGCTTCATGGTGTTAGCAACCCTGAAGATTACGTAAACAGAGCTATGCAAGGTCGAGACTTGTCGTCACCTAGTATTCTTGATGCGCAATCGTTTAAGAGATATAAATGTGTATGTTGTCCATACGTTAGTAACAGCAAATCACAGTTTTTGTATCACAAACAATTTCACAGACATCGAGGCGGGCCATTTAAATGTGAATACTGCAGTTATAATGTCACTAGACGACACTTATTACATCAACATTTAAAAGTACACGGGGTTAGTCTTCCCACACAGAAAAACCTTAAAAATGGTTCAGATCGCGAAAGCGACGCAATCGATTCGGAAGATATTGGAATAGATGAATTTGAGGAAATCATGTCCCCATCTGATATTCTTACGATTCCTGATGAACAACAAATTTTATTAGATGTACCTTTAGTTTGGGTGTCGAAAGACGGCAAATTTTCAAAAATGTACAAATGCAGATTTTGCCCACACGTAAATATGAGAAAAGTTAATATTCAAGAACACGAAAAAATGCATAGTTTGCGCGAAAGAAATCCCAATTCTCCACGATCTGGAGAAGAACATCATTGCAATGAATGTTCCTATATTTGTAATAACGCTGGCGTTTTATCTTCTCATTTAAAAGTTCATCAAAATGTTCACGGTCATATTCATTGTTTAGTTGATGTAAATAAAACAGATGAGGAACAAATTTCAGAATTAACTACATTATTAAATGTAGCTCAGAGAAATTCTGAATCGCCTGATAATATGAGTGATATAAAAATGGAAGATATGTTCAGCTCTGATGATCAAGAAAAGACTGAATTAATTGGAACTGATGATCAAACAGAACGGATGTTATATTTTTGTGAACATTGTCCTGCGAGGTTTTTTTACGAAAAGGAACTTCATATTCATAATAGATTCCACGGGATACGTTTATTTTATCGTTGTGATTTTTGTACATACGCGGCACGACAACGACCACATCTTTTATCTCATAGTAAAGTCCACACCGAAGAATATCAAGAAAATACAAAAATATATTTATCAGAATATCCAGTTAGTCAAAAATATTCACAACCTAAAACTGCTGTTGTACATGCTGAGGATAATAATCCAATGTGGGTTGTTATATCAAATAATGAAAAAATATTCATTGATCAAAATGAAAATACTGAAAAATTGAAAGAGTTTAGTGTTCCTCCTAGTCGACATAGTAATAAAGCATTCGGTTGCAGGATATGTCCTGCTAGATTTTTCAAAAATGATGCATTGAAATATCATATGACTTTACATGGTTGTAACAACCCTTATAAATGCAAATATTGTGATTATGCAGCTAGAACTAGTAGTAATTTACAAAAACATCATCGTATACATTTACAAGAACCAGATTTAAGACCAAATCCGCCTGCATTATTAAAGCAACAAGTGCCATCAACATCTGTTCCATTATCTGGAACAGATTTATTTCAACAAAAAGCTGAAGCTGAACGAAAATCTGCCGAAGCAGAAGAAAATCAATTATCACAAATTCCGTTAGATATTGATCCTCAATTTGAAACAACATTAGTTAATGGAAATCCTAAATTTATTTATCCAACGTATGTTAAAAATGGTCGAATGAAGGAAAAACGATATAAATGCTTTAAATGTCCTTCAGCGTTTGAAAAACGCGAACAATACAAAGTACATTTAGCATTGCACGGGTCTAAACAAAGGTACAAATGCGAAAACTGTGATTATTCGGTTAAGTATTACGCAAATTATGTTCAACATATTCGTAAGCATCAAGCTAATGCTAATGCTCAAACGAAAGACGGTGATGATGATTCAGAAACTATAAAAGAAGAAGCTATTCCAGAAATAGTTGCTAGTCCACCATTTAGTAAATTAGCAATAAAAACATTAAGTTCTTCAAAACGTGGTCCATTGAAATTATCCGTTGCTGATCGGCAAACGTTAAAAATTTTACAACAACGTAGGGCTAGTACAGCTAGTAGTAGTAAAGACTCAGCTACGGAAGATAAAAAATCATTCTGGTGTCCTTATTGCCCTTATACAAGTTACCGTAAAGATGCTGTAGACAATCATGTTAATAGACACATATGCGTTTCGGGTGTTCAAAGCAATTATACTTGCGAACATTGTGATTATACAGTTCCTCAAACTCATTTCTTGAGAGAACATGTAAAAATTCATTTTATGCCGCAGAAAAATCACCAACCTGAAGGCTACATGGTGTGTAATAATATGGAATTGTCTACAAAGTCGATAGACGAATCAGATGAATCGTCAAATTGTGTTCAAAATGAATGTGTCATATTTAAAGATAGTGGTGATATAAAAAATGAGGAAAAGAGGTTTGAGCCTCCTCTAGAGTCCAATGAATTAGCGATAAATAATAACAATGATGTTAAAAAAATGTATGTGAATTTAACTAACGGTGAATTGTTAGAAAACTCTATTGGTGTATCCGTTAAATCTGATACCAAAGAACATAAAAAGTCACTTTAGAATAAATAAAATAAATTAAGAGTGAATGCACTTGTCACTAAATATTCCTTTAAGCTGTGTTTAAATTTGCCTTCTAATTAATAGAATAATAATAATAATACATTTTATATCATATACACATGATACATAAATATTTTTCCATGTGTAATTTATAAAAATTTATACTATAANATTTATCATAATATTTTTATTAAATTAATACGAAGTATTAGTTATAAGAATTACCAAAAATGTTTAGTTTTTGTATTGTTTGGTATTCATTGTTACAGTTATGAAATATAGTTTTTAAACAATTTTTTTTGTATGTTTTTCTTAAAACCTATTTTATGATGTGTACATATATGTTACTGGAAATAAGGTAAGGAATAATTTGAATAAAGAATAAATACAAAATTAATTTATTATCAATTTGTATCTTACAAATAATTTCATTCTTTTCAAAAGTAAATTTAGTTCTAAGTAAAGATACGGGATTAAAATATCACACGTTATTAACTAAACTAAAAGTAGTCTAAGAAAATCTAATTTTAATTAAATTAATAAGATTTTAATTTAACGGCCGTGAAAACATTATTAAATGGATTAATTTAAGTCTAAATTGTATTTCCTTGCCAATTATTCTAATCCTTTACACAAGTAATATTTTAATTTGAGAAACGTTAACTGATGTTCTTAAAAGGAAAATCTAACCGCTCTTTTTTGAACTGAACTGAATTTGATTTTGTTCTTTTACTGTTAATTTGTGATTTGTAAGGTTCAAAATATAACATAATATTCTTAATATTTAGAGCTCGCATAAAATTGACACAGGTTCAGGACCCATGAAACCATTTTATTTTAATAAATAATGCTCTGACTAAAATATGGTGTATTTATCTATTTCACTACTTTAATTATATAAAAAATTAAATCCCTAATATTTGATGCCATTCGAAAGTTTTTTTTTTGAGTATTCTTAATCAAAATAAATTAAAAGATTTAGATTTATAATATCTATATGCTAAAAAGATTATTATTGACTTAAAAACTTTTTTCAATGTTCAAATTATATATTGACTGCCAATCAGAGACTCATTATCCTAAAAGTGAATAAGACAATTGTCAAGGGGCCCCGAAGTTGCGCGAATAATAAAAGTTATTTTTGCGGAAGAAAAAATAAACATAGAATTTTTTATTTTTTTACGAAAACTTTGCAGTTTAAATATTTGATTGCATATTAAACAATATTGGATTAATGTATCCAGAAAACATAAGGGCCCCCAAATTCATATTCGCCTAGGGCCCTGTGCAGTCATAATGCGCATTTTCTGCCAAAAGTCTTAAATTTCAACATAACCGCAAATATCCGTAATGTATATACATTATTTAAAAATTTCTCATGTATAAAAATAGTAATATTGATAATAATTTTCTATATTTCTGAATTATTCTGATTTAATTTTAATTTGTATATACATAAATTTATTAAAAAAGCAATTTTTTTACGTAGAATACAAAGAATTCAAAATACCTAGAATTTAACAGAAATATTTTTCATTGAAAACAATATTTATTTAAAAATAAATGATTTATCATTTAAAATATTTCAAAAAAATATGTTTATTATTAAACTGATTGAATTAATTAAATATATTAGTTTAATCATAATATTTTTATAAAATTAATTGACTATAAACTAAAACAATATTTTTTTAAACATAAATGTATATTTAAATTGTATAAAATCAGATTTTCCATAAATATATTATTATTTAAATGTAGAAGTTTCATCAAAAAAGCAAAATTTTGCGTTTAAAACTTTACAATTTTTTAACTCTAAATAGACAGAAACAATAATACACACTTATACAGAGACTTTTTCTAATTCTAAGTATGTTTTTCTACAGTCGCTATACAAAGTAGGCGTTTTGCACCCTCTTTTGTGAGCCCAAAATAGTACTTTGCCGCTCTAGAGCGACAAAGTAGAAAAAACGCTCGCTGTCCAAATTTTTATAAAATGTTACATTCTTAATGGAAATGTTTAGTCAAAAATTAATACCACTGTCGTTACCTATACATTTATTACCTTCACAAGTCAATCTGATATATAATTGCTCTGTTAGTATATTACATAACCAAACAAAATATGCCCTGCAAAGGAGTATAGAAATAAAATAGGACATTCATTTACAAAAACGAAATTAAAAATGCTTAGATTAGATTAAATAG
>NEEE01004324.1:27776-43824 GCA_002278615.1 Pogonus chalceus | reverse complement strand
TATCTTTTTATTTATTGGTTCCTTCAATATAGTTTTAATTAAAATATAACTTTTCTTTGAAAAGCAGTTATAATTGTGTTAAATTTTAGTTAAAATGAAATATAGTTGTAAATATTAAAATATATGTAAATATATGCTTCAAAAAGCTATAATATTTATTTTATTTCAATGAAATTTACATTTTAAAATGCAAATATAATTATATTTATTTATTTATTAACATTTATAATAATTCATTTATATGAATTTTCTAATTCTTGTTTCGTTTAAATAAACATCTTTATATAAATAATAAGTATACTTCAATTATTCTGAAGTTTTTTGAAACTGCAGTTTTAATAAGCTTATTTTCATTTATTTAAAGTAATTTCCATAATATATTGTTACAAATAATTGTTAAATCTTTCAAATAATCCAAATTTAATGATAACACTGATTAAGAGGACATGCGTATTCTCGATAACTCTCAAATTGAGTGGGGGAGACTCAAGGGTTGTAGCAAATGTAATGCTTTAACGTGCGCAGTCTTCTAACGGCGCGCAAACGATAAAATATAACTGTGTAGTGTTACGTGTTCCATAGTCAATTACGTGAAAATAAAAGTGATTTGTGAACAATATTCTATTGAAAATAAATAAATGTGCCATGTAAAAACTTTTATCAAACCGAATAATCACGATAATTGGAGTTTTGCATCGATAAAAAATATAAAGTAAGTAAAAATGTATTTTTTGAATTGTTATAAAGTTAGGTTAATTTTTATTTGAAAAGTATACGCTATTGTTTAAGAATTTTATTACTTATTGTAAAAGTGATTGTTTGAAAGTATTGGAAGAAATCATTAATAATTATCGACATATTGCAATTAACTTATGAGATCCTGTTTTGGGTTTCGCGTGGGAAAGTAAAATTACTATTTTATCTGAATATATAATCTTTGTCATTTTAATTGCTTTATTTCAATTGTTGTAGGTAGAAAGGTAATTTATAAGTATATGCAAAATGAATATTGAGAAATTCATGCATGATTAATATATGTATTTTAAAATTTATTAGAATCATAAAACCAATTTTTAAAAATACGCAAAATTAATTGCCAACCTATCACTAAAGTTTAATTTGAAATCGTTTAGAAACTATTACAGAAGTTTTTTATCATTTTAGTATATTACGTATATTTTTCTAAAGATAACGTAATGATTTATATATTACAATCAATGAGAATTTTTGACAGAAGTCATTAATTTGAAATGTTCGAGCCTAATTACTTTCTTTTAGTTTTTAATTAGTTATAGATCCGAAACTTAAATATAAGTTTAATGTAATTGCATCTATTATATAGTAATTTGTTTTAAAGTTATTGACATTTATCATATTGAACTATAGATTACATTTTATAAGCATAAGCATATAAAATATGAATATATTCGTATAGACTTGTCAAAACAATTTTGGTAATACATTAGACGCATAAATGTAACATCAGGTTTTTTTTTTTACAAATATTTTTATTCATTTGAAATTATATCTTTACTGATACTGTAATTTTTATTATATATTTGTTATTGTATTTATCGGAAATGCGTAAATCGGTTTATTAAAAATAAAAGAAATTATGTTATCATTAATAAATATCAATTAAAAGGAAATATGTGAAAAACATAACCTAAAATTTTAAAAAAAAATTGAAATTTCCTTTTTGACTGGTAACCTATTTGACCTCAAAGATAACGATGCGTGTGTCTTCCTTTATGTTAGACTTTCTTACGCCCTATTGCTCTCTAAAATAGAGACGTAGGCGTTCAAATTTGAAGAAAATTTAAATGAATTATGTTACATTACAACTTACTAACATTTAGAATTTAATTAAAAACTGACGTATTTATTAAATATTCTGTTTGTTCTGTCAGTATTTTTCATATATTAAAATTCTTTTATTAAAATAATTTTTCAAGTCTGCATCTTTCCTGTAAATAATTAAAATACACATTCACGTAACTTTAAAAATAACTTCTACTTCATTTGAACTTGTTTTTTAATAAATAAACAAACTAAAATGCAGAAGAAAGGCATTATCAAATTTTATTATTACTTTTTATAACTTTTTATTCATTTGAATATAAGATTTTTTTATTATTTTTAATTAATATTGAATTATATTATGATTTAAAACTAAAAAAATCATAAATTTTCTGCTTATTTATTATTTAATGATTGAATAATCTGAGAAAATATGTTTTTTTTTTTAATTTATAAAATGATTCCTTGAAGCTATTGAAAATATTTTATTATTGTTGCAAAATAATTTATTATGAAGAAATATATATTTTTTCATATTTTGTTTTAAATTTACAATATTTATTTGTATTTAATAATTTTATTTTAAATAAACTGAATTCAAAATAGCAATAAAAATTTTATGCCTTGTTAGCTTCAAAAATGATAATGCAATTGGAGTTCTATAAATTCTATGTAGTTTAATAAAAAGTTATGTCAGATATTTATATTTCTTCGATTCCCTAATGAAGGTAAATATTTTCTAGATGCCAGACATAAATAGAAAAATTAAATTGAATTTATTTGAACTGAAATTAATTTTATATTTGAAATCGGTTAAGTTGCTGCCTGAAGCATTATCAAAAATGCTAGAATAGTAATGATAAAAGTAGATACTTTTTAAATAACAGACAAAAATTCTAATTTGAAACTATCATACAAATATATTTCTAAAGAAGAGTTTTTTCAGAATCTTTCGAATCTTGTGTTACATTTAATATAATGAATTGAAGCGTGTATTGGCTCTCGTTGAAACATTTTTAACTATTTAATTAAATAATTTAAACTCTCGGTTTTTGTTTCTGATGATGGTATAAAAACCGAAATGTACATCAATATTTAATAAATAATATTTTTTGAAACAAAAACCGAGAGTTTAAATTATATAATCAAAACAAAAAATAAATAAATAAATTTCATTCTACAAGCATAATTATATAGGCTGCTATTTGCAGTCTTATAGAAAGAATTAATAAATAGTAAATTCAAATTGAAAAAATTTTTCTATTTTAAATGAATGGATATTTTCAAATTTTGTTTCGGCTGCTACGTGCAGTGTCTGACAGTTATGCTAGAATCCTGTAAAATTATAAAGTAATTTAGTTTTATAACTTCTCCAAGAATTCATTTGTTATTAATTTAAATTTAAAATAACGAAATAAATTATTTATCGTGTTTCTAATCAAAATATAAAAATGATATGATTTCTTAAAAAGCCATATAGCAAATATTTCAGAAAATATTCAAATTTAATGTAAAATTTCTTTAAATACCATTAAAACATTTAATCAATTTAAAAATATTGGTAATAGTAACCCAAAACTTAGCTTGTTCCTTTAAAATTCTCAAAAATTATTTATATTAAGAAGTTTTGGAATAAATCCTTAAATATTTATTAAATTTGAAATCAAAATAGGATAAAAAATAGGAAATTCTCAGAATTATATGATATATAATATAACAATATATTGAACAAGAAGATTTCGAAACATAATCAAGTGAGAACAACAATGGTTTGTAGAGTTATAGAGTTGAGTATTCTAGTGTTAAAATCCATCGAGCATATGTAACCATTTGGTGTTATTGTTCAGTAGTGATTGTGTATTTGTTCGGATTGGTGTTTACACGTTTAATATAGAGCTTCTTGCCAGTTGTTGCGTGTGTTAAATCCATGTGTTTGTGTATTGTTGGGTTTCAAACACATTTTGCGCTACACCACCACGTCACTAGCTATCGAATTTTATGCGCAACGTGTGGCCATGTTAGGGATAATTAGGATAATGGAGAATTTTCATTGGTTTATTTTTCATTATATTGTTTCATTTAAATGATTTACATTCTTTCTGTGAAGGGAACATACCGACATTTGTAATACTCAATTTTTATGCATTTTTTATTTTTAAACAACTAAATCTTTTATTACAATCAAATAAATGTACACTTAATACTTTATGAAACAAATTAAAAGATTATATTTACAAAATTTTGAATATTCATTTTATGAAATTGATTTTAAATCATGAAATAATATTATTATAAAATTCTAATTTTAAAAGAACATAAACAAAAACTTTATAACAACTACGATAAATTGAGTTAGAATATTTATTTTCTTTCATTTAAATAAAATTATATTTTAAAAGTCAAAATACGAAAGTTAAGAATATAATATTGTTATTTTGAGATAAATTTAATTTAAAGAATTTTTTAGTAAGGAAAATATTTATTATTATGGAAAACTAAGTAGTAAAATTTAATATTTACGATTTTAAAATTTATTTTATAAGTTAAATTTAATTATTTACAAAATTTCAGTTTGTCAAAACTAAGAGATAGCGAGATAGTATAATATATTTGTTTACAGATATTTTATATAAAACATAACTTCAAAACTTTATTTTTAAATGTTTTTTTTTTTTTTTATCTCGAAATTTCATTGCTTTGTTTTTTTTTAAACATTCCATTTTAATTAATTCAAGAAAAAAAAAATTTTTTTGAGTGCCCGACTGATATTATTTTAACGGGTACTAAAACTGATTTCCATATATAATTTTTTAATAGTTTGTAAGTATTAAAATTTATTAAATTACTTAATATAATGTCCAACTAATTAACTATTTATAAGACACATTTAGTTTTATAACATATTTGAAATAATTTTAAGTTTTACAAATGTATGAGCGTGAATCTTTAATCTCAATTTAAATGACCTTAAGACGGCAAATTGGTGGTACTTTTATACTTAATATTTAAAGTCAGCTATATGTTTCTAACTTAATTTTATTTAAATTGAATTATAAAGTATCAAACTAACGATAAATATAAAGTCCCGATATTATTAGTAAAAAATGAAAAGAAAAAAAATTTTGTTACAGCTAAAGTAAAGAAATAAAACAAAAATTTCTAATGTAACGTACACTTAAAGTTGAACTGAAATCTAAAGAGGTTAGAATCACATTTTTATTAGATTATTTCAAAGATTCAATTACAGTAAAATGTTCAAATAATTTTATTACCATGTGCATGGAAAATGAACCGCTATATGATATTCTCTTCAACTTGTAACAAATGTGATTTTGATTTGTAAACTGAATTTGATTTATATTATTTTAGTTGATACATGTATAGCATGAATTTTGTTATAATGTATTAATTATTTATAAAATTTGCATACATACTTTCTGAATATTTTAAATAGTAAATTAATTTACAACAATTTTAATCAAATAATAATTAGTGCAAGTTTAATATTAGGTTTATAATTTTACTTTAATTAATTATTCTATTTTTTATTGGATTCATATCAATAGGACTTAAATATATGTTTTTCTACAGTCGCTATACAAAGTAGGTATTTGCGCTCTCTTTTGTCAACGCAAAATGTTACTTTGTCGCTGTAGAGTGACAAAATAGAAAAAAACGCTCGCTGTCGTCACCTACATGTATATTACCTTTACAAGTCAATCTGACATATGATTGCTCTGTCGGCATATTACATANTTTCGAGCGCAAATGGACATTGTCGATTTCGAGAGAATGCCGCGCTCCTAAGTCGCGCGGCAACAACCTCTCAATCGACAATGTCCCACTTTGCGCTCTTAATACACAAATAGCTATTTCATTTTCAAGATATTTGCAATGAAATATTTTAACAATTTTACTAAAATTTTAAACATAATTCATTTAATTTTTATAAAATTATCTCGAAAATTGAGCGTTTTATAATAATGTTTTGAAAATTGTAAATGATTAAAAAAATTTGAGATCTTTTGTTCTAAATTTGCAATTTGACAAGTATATCGGTTTTATATTATGAGAAGATTACTAATATATTCAAATATATTGCACGGAAACTAACTCTTTCAAGATATTTTCGATTAAAGGTTTTTTAGCTTAAAAAAATAAATAAATGCATGTCAATAACTCGAAAATAAATAATGATTTTACAATGCAAATAGTGTCAATCGATTTTTTTGCGTCGTTTTACATATCATATTTTTCAAATTGACCCGTTTTATGCCAACATTTTAAAGAGGTATACCTTCGAAAATGTTTAGAGACCTTTTTCTCAAAATTTATAATTTTATAAGCTTATCTGCTTAATTTTATTAAGAGGATTCCAAATATACTGATGAATATGGCATGGAAACTAATTGTTTCACTTTTATATTAAAAAAAGAAATGAATTTTTAAATAAATTAAAATAATTTAAAATATTATCTCGAAAATTAAACGTTTTATAGCAATACTTCGAAAATTAAAATTTTAACATTCCTTTTGTTAAAGTTATAAATAACATTTCATGTATATTTGAAATGATATTTTATTGAAAGTAATTTCTACATTTTAAAGCAATATTTGCAAATATATCGTAATATTATATGTATATAAAAAAATACCATAAAATCTTATTCATATTGTGAATATAACTATATAAGTTAAGTTTCTACAAATACAGCGCTACTTAACGATATCTTTTGAAATGTATAAAAGAAAATTTACTGCCTCTCCGATAATAATGTTTGTTTATTATTGGAAAGATTTTCTTATATAGTTTTCTTAAGTATGCTTGAAACTAAGAATATTATACGTTTGTATTATATTCCTTATATTGACATAAAACACACCGATGTGGTGATAAACTATTTGTGCGAGTAATCAAAGACAAATTTCTTTGCTTTTCCCTTTTAGAGGTAACCGCTTTTCTAAAAGCCTAATAAATTATCAAATACAACATGTTTTATCATGCCAAATAGAGATACATGTAAATAACATAAAACAGATGGGATATTATTTATTATTTATTTGCTACTGTAACTATTATTTGAATTGTATTTTATGTTGCAATTTTATAAATATATATATTTTTTTTTCTTCAAAGGTAAATAGAAAAATGTATTTATATTTGTTGATTTTTAATTTATATTTTATAATCAAATTTTAAACTATTTTTACCATATTTGTTGATTTAGTATTTTGTTTAATTAAATTTAAATATTTATATACAAAAAATATATTTTTTCGTAACTTTTTTTCAACCAACTTATATTTTGCTTTAGTTTTTGAAGCTACCTGTTACTGTGATAAAGTTATTGTTATTTTGATAATTTTTCTTTGTGATCATAGTTTTTATTTTATATGAGTAGTACTCTTAAATTCTGAAGTAATAACAAAATAATTTATTAAAAATAAATCAATTAAGAAATGTTCTTTAAATGACAAAGAGTTTATGAACATTTACTTTATTAATATCTATTTTTAGTTTCCAAATTTTGTGTTTACTGGAATTCTGTGGTAAAATTTTAACGATTTTTAAATTTCAGTTAAAATAAAACGGTTGTCTTATTACATTCTTTAAAACGAAGTCAAGTATTTATTTTCTTTATTATTAAAATTGGTCTGAAGTTTATCGACTTATTGAAATTTGTTTCATTATGTTTTAAATATTAGAAAATCTATTCTGAGGATAGCCTAAAAATACAAAAGTATTCTCGATTTAATTAATTTTATAACATATCACCAAGTCTTTTTTATTTAACTTATTTTGTTATGAGTTCTCATAAATTGTACGTTATTATCTGCTGTTGAATTTAAATACTAGCGCAGTTATTTGGCGATATATTTGCAAAATACTAAAATGTTGAAAATCTGTAAAAATAGCTGGCCAAAAATGGCCTATTTTTGAGGTATTATTTTTGGGCAGAAATCGATTAGGAACATTATAAAACGTGTATTTCCGAAGTTTCAGCTTAATATTGCAATTATTTCGGTAGATTTTTGCAAAAAACTTGAGTAATGAAAATCATAAAAAATTGGTGGAATATTCCAGTGATTTTTGCCAAAAATGACCAATTCTCCAGGTATTAATTAAGGAATATTATGAAACGTATACGTCTAAAGTTTCAACTTAATAGCGCAATTATTTCGCGAGATTTTTGCAAAGACTAAAATAATGAAAGTCACCAAAAATAGCTAGACTATAATCAAGTGACTTGCCAAAAATGGCCTATTTTTTAAGGTAAAATATTATGCCATGAATTGGTTAGGGCCATTATGAAACGATTTAGCTTAATAGTGCAATTATTTTGTTAGATTTTTATTAAACCGCGTACATTAAGGCGCAGGTTTTTTTAATCTCAGATACTAATACTTCAATTGTTTTTATTGTTAAATAATAAGAAATTTAAAATAAAATAATACCAATCCATGGAACTTAAAGTTATATCTCTTCTAAAGTAGTTTTTAATAAAAGAAAAGCATTTATTGAACAATAAACAATAATATTGTAAAATTTGATCCAGAAACTATTATTCATTATTATAAAGTTAAAAGTATTTTGTTTATCATGATTCTATATCAACAAGCTTCACTGAGAACTAACAGTAAATTTTATCATTTGTATTATATTGTAATAATTTTATGTTTTTCTATTTATCAAAACAATAAATAAAACGTATATATTGAAATATTTTCCATGAGAAAAGAACAAATACCTTGTAATGAGATTTGTTTACAAACAATATATCACAGTAGCTAGTAATATGTGCGTGTTAAAACCCGTTGTTAAGTTGTTAAATATAACACTTAACTCATTCAAAAATAGTTCCGGGGTGATCAAAGTTAAAACGGATAGCACACTTAAAACTACCGGGTGTTCAATATGAAATTTGTCACTTTGTTTTCTTTTACAACTACGTACATATATTTAACACCCACACATGTATTCAATTCCACCGTATGTGTAATATATATGCAGACATACATATACATATGTATGGTACATGTCCTTTAGTCTAGGAGGACATAGAAAAAGAACACCCTGCACTATCCAAACACTTCTTTACATATACATCACTTAGCGCCGACGGCTCGAATGATGGAATTTGATATGCGTGATGTTTTGTCATCCCTAGATTTTGGTCGACCCTGCGTCAACCCCAGCGTTTTAGATTTATCCCCTTTTAGCTGATGTTCATACACTGCTCTGTTAGTAGTGAATTTGTTGGATTGTTGGCTTATCATACTAAGATGGACGGAAATAAATTGCTTTTAATCTTGAATTATGTTTCACACCAGATTTATTTTGATTTTTTGATAAGATGCTTTTGAAATGTTTAATTGATTTTTTTTTGTGAAGAAATGTCTGGTTGTTAACGCTGACTGATAATTCTTTTTTTTTTTTACTTCAATATATTAGAATTAATAGAACACTATTAAAAACTTGAATTGAAAAATATTCTACTATTAAAAACTGTCAATTTTAAAATTAAAGTGTAACAAATAGAATTTTTAATCTTTTGTGCATCGAAAACTGTAGCTTCATATTGTTACAGTATATGTAAAACAAGTCTAGTCGTGTTAATTGTATACAAATAAGTAGAAATAATTGAAATATTTACTTTTCTGCAATATAATACACCCATCTCTCAATTAACGCGAAGTATTTGTCCCACGAGGATTTGTTTTACCCGTATGTATAAAAATAAAAACTAGTATAAGTTAAAGAAATACATTTTTTTGTAATAGGGTTGACTATATACACTTGTTTTTACAAATAAAAATATAATTTTTACGGTCTAAACAAGTTCATTTTCTTACCTATTATATAAAATTTGCTCTTATAGTCATTGCCACGAATCAATGTAATTACATAATAATAAGCAGATACTTTACTTCGACATACATTATTATCTTTTTTATGTTCTTAACGCCTAGTTGACATGCTTCTAATAATGTGAAGTACGTCGCAACTTTACTCCAAAAAATATATATGCAGTGAACGTGATTTTTGTTTACATTGGTTACTTCTTTACAAAGCGTTCGTGTATATAGTTCATGTAAACGTACAATGATTACTTAATTACATTTTTTCGTGGCGACTACTATAATTGACGAGAATTTACAGGAATAGATTCATTATCAAACCAAATAATTAAACGAAAACATAATTTTAAAATTGTAAATATATTTTCATTTCTATATGCATCTGAATTAAGGAAATATTCTTGAAGGAAGTTTCCTTTTCCTTTTAAACAGAATGCACAACTTCTTGCGTCTTCTATTGTCACAATAATGTGTAATAATAAGGAACTCTATTCATAAACTTTAATTTTTTTTATTCAAAAGAACTTTTCTTTCAAAGTAGAACTTTAAAATGCAAGACAGACACATGTCATGAGACTTATCTATATAATTGCTCAAAGCTTTACAAAATTTTACATAAACTAGTAAAGTAAATTTACTTGTTTACATGTTTTCATATTAATTATATAATTCCAAACTATAAATTGAACATTTTGTAAATTATACATAGCATGTAAACAAAATATCAATATAATATTCTGAAAGTAAGCATACATGTAAGAGGAATGATAAATTCGATTCTTAAATATTAATAAATAAACGATATTTAGAAATGATTGTGTTTTGCGGTTTGAGGTTAAAATGAATTAATGATGTTTAGTGTATAACAGTAGAATTACATAGTTTATAAATAAGAGATATTATTTCACTTACAAATAGAATTTTGTAGTATATTGAAAGTTTAAACAACTTACAATTAATTCTCTAGTGGTTTACATGGTTCCTTGATTTGCAGAATCTTCTAATAAATAATAAACAATTCCTAGAAAAATGCTTTAGATAAAAGTTTCAAACAAAATAATTATTCAAAGTATTAATAAAACTTGTAATTAAAATTAATAAAATTCTAAAGTTAATATCGACACTATTCAAATAGAAATAAATTTTAGTTTTAAAGTAAATTTTTTTTATTAAATTTAGCGAAGCGTAAAAAATATTAATACTTATTTTAGATATTATTGAAAACAGAATTGTTTTAAATATTTGTTTCTATTGTATTTTTATAATACACGTATAAAAAATATCGTAAAAATAAAATTTATTACTTATATTACACTGTTAAAAATATCCATGGTAATTTGAAAAATGTATTGGAAGTTGATAGGCAAAACATATAATCAAAATTCAAATCGAGTATAGTATTTATACAAACTTTTTTTTTTTTTGGTATTAGTTTGATAAAATTANGTGTACCATTTTTACAGAAAGATTGTAAAATCACAACTCATCTTAATAGATTTCTTCACATGTATTGGAAAATTACTTTAATAGTATTTTAATTTCGTATTAATATACACAAGTTTGTAATTTTACTCATCTTTTGTTTTGAGAAAAAATTTAAATTCTACAAAAAATTTTGTCAGTGTTTATTTTAAATATAAAAATATTTTCGTGTATTATATTACGTGTTTCTGTTGATACTATTTCTGAAAAATGGAAAATATATAAACTTGGAAATTGTATTTTTAATTCACATAGTTAGTTATTTAAAATTCATTGCAGGATATTCACTGAAATTGAGTTTCAAATAATTTCTTTTTTCTCAAATAATTGAGTTTTATTTGTGTAAATAATTTATTTATTTCAACGCTTTGCATTTGTTTAAAAAATTATAATAATTTTCTGTTGCGGCAAAGTAAATTATTACTTCAAATAAAAATTCTTACATTTGATGTTTGAAGAAACGTGAAAATAAATAAATAAAATAAGTAAGCAAACTATAGAAATCTGATAAAAATTTACGTAATAATCTTTTTTTTTGAAATACTGTCATTTCTTTTAAAAAAGATCTGACAGTTTTTAAGACGATTTAAAATACCAATAAAACTTTTCATCTTTTCACGTGCCATTTTAACAAAATAATATAAAAGATATATAAAATTGAAAAAATAAAAAAAAAAAAAAAAAATAAAAATTGCAAAGAAATATATGTATTTCATCCACGTGCGACTACCGGTAATGCATTCTTTTCAAACTAAAGTATTAAATGCATTAATTTTTCTTATATGTGCCGCATAATAAAACAGTTCGCTTTTGTATTACGATGATAAATGAATAAAATAAAACGATGAAATTAAATGTAAAAAAGCGTAAACGAAAAAAAAATTGAAAATCTGTAGTGTGTTTGTTGTGAATATAAAGAGGTTTCCATAGAACATCATGGTCACAAGTCATAGCCGCCCCAGAGCCAGACGGGTGCACACTCAAAGACATCGTTTGTTTTGATGTATTTAAACAAATGAATAACAAAAAATAACTTAAAAAAATGTGATCTTATTTGACAGATGAAAATTAGCGGCAAAGAGATGAAATAATTTCATTGAATTTTATTTTGACACATGTGAAATACAAGTGTTAGATTTCGAAAATAATGAAAATTATATGAGATGAAGGGAAAAAAATGGTGTTTAGTTACAAAATATGTTTAGAATTTTATTAATGAAGCTTATAGTTTTACAAGAGATATTTCATCTTCGCTTGAAATGCAATTCATCATATTTTTAAATAATTCATCTCATTAAAAATTTATTTTGTTTTTGAATTGTAACGTATTTTTATTTACGTACATTTTGATTAGATATTTGAAATGAAAAATTAAGTTTATCTTAATTTTTTTTATGAGTTTCTGATCACTTGTATTTATTATATTTAAATTTAAGTCTTAGCCTTTTATTTAAAACATATAAATGTTTAAAAAAAAACGTTAATTCTAATTACATAATAAGGGCCGTAACTAGATTTTTGTGGGCCCTGGGCAAGACTTTCAAACTGCCCTTCCTAATAATAATTACAAAAAAAAAAAAAAAACTGAACATGCATATACGATTGGTTCTGAAGCTACTATTCTTTCATTTTTTAAAGTTTGGTAACAGTCTTAAATAAACACAAAATAATTATTCTTTCAATTGTTTCTGCCCGTAATTTTAATTTTATTTTATATTTATGAAAAAACAATAAATTAAATAATAAATTGTATTTTTCTTAGTTTTTTCCGCAAATTCATCAATAAAATCATTAAGAAATAACTGAAATTACATTTTTTTTGCTAGGTCTTCTTGGATCCTAAGCAAGTGCCTCTATTGTCCCTGTCTAATTACGGCCCTGAAGATAAATATAAAATAGTAAAATTGATAAAGTATATATTTTAGAAGTTAGTTAATATATAAATTAATTAAAATGACTATTTATTTAAGCCATTCTAGTTTCTATAATTAATTTAAATAAATAAATTTTTCATCCGATGTATTTTCTTGTCTGAACAGGTGATTTCGTTTAATTTTTTTTTTTCTAATTTTCCTACGAGAAATGTTATTTTTATATTTCGAATGATAAAAGTAAAAGTATTTTATAAAACCTTATATTATTTTTATTTTTATCTAAAATTGAATATAATTACCAAACATTTTTGATAAATATTATTAGATCGTAAAGTTTTTACGCACTTGAAAAATAAAAATTTCAAAAGATAATTGGTAATAAAACACTAGGAAGATATTTTTACTGGCAACAACAAATCAAATTTATAAATTGAATATATTGTTTTCAGCGATTATCCGTAATAGAGCGATGCCTTATCATCCTCAGTGATGACCTTTCTACTAGTTAATCTTCGTAAACAGCGGCCATCGTACAGATAAATGACATTCAAAGAATTTAAATAAAAACAAAAATTCTTCTATTTTATGTAGAATTATTATATATAATGATGATAAACCTAGTTTGTAAATAAAGAAAAATTCTCTCTTATCTCAATCGAAATGTTTTCATATAGTTTGGATTCTTATTGCAAAATATAAATGGGAATTTTATTCAATAAATTTCATTCTTAGAAAATCTTGAATTGCTCTATATATACAAAAAAAAGTTTGTTTGTGTGTGTGTTTGTGTGTTATACTAATAATTCATCCATATATTTCCGGTATGGTATGGTATTATATATAATACAAAAGTTTCTAAAATTCTATTAATTGTTTTAATTGTTTGCGTATAAATAAATCAGTTAAGTAAAAATATATAAATAAAAAATAAGACAAACTTTGCTTCATTTTATTTCATTTTATTTTATGAAGTTTTGTATTAAAATGTTTTAAAAAGATTCAATAAAGTACCTTTTATGGATGACAAAGTTAAAGAAAAACTTTTTATTTATTAAAAGAAAACATATTTTTTTAATATGTATAAATTTTGTTTATTATTATTTATATTAGATGTCAAACTTAGTTAAAACATTTTTGACTTATAAAATAACTGAATTAATTTTTTATAATTAATTTATGTTAGGAAATTATTTATTGAAATATAATGGTTTACAGATATGGAAATAAATATTTTATAAGTTATACATATAGTTGCTAAAATTGAAACTCGTACATGTATTTTTTATTCACAAATAATTAATTCACTTGTTAGAAATATTATTTGATTATCTTATTGGTATGGACTATTTTATTTAAGTAAAAACTGTGACAAAGAAAATTTGTACAGTTTAAGTATTTTTTTAAAGATTTATTAATTTAATGCTGAAGCTAGTGATGTAAAAATTGTTTTGTTTTTAAATTTATTAATATTTTTAAACATTTTTGAAGCTTTTACTAGACTTTAAACGCAAAGTGAATTTAAAAATAGGTCAGTAGAGGAAAATAAATAATTAATAAATGATATTTTGTAGTTTTTGGTTTTGAAAAGATTTATATTTATAATAAAAAGGTATAATAAAACAATAAACCAAAAAAGCTTCCGAAAAAGTTCGTCAAAACTAGCAAACATAATTAAAGAATTTTAAAAATATGATTTTCTTTTTTTCTCGAGTAGTACAGAAGAAATTAGCTAAAACACTAGTTAATAAGGATTTTAATTATTTAATAAATGTTATTTATTGTTTAACAAGAATGTTTTGAAATATTTAGTTTACGAGTTTTACTTTTTCCTACACATTTAAATTTAACTTATAAATTTTCTAAATCATGCACAAAATTTTAAGCCATAATTATTAGCGTATTTTGAATAAGATACCAGGGCACATATTAATAATGCATTAATTGAATTAATTTGTTCGTTCGGGTAGTAATTTTGGAAATTTGTTGCCCCATCATATCGGAGCCCTAGGCATATGCCCTCTCTACGCTTGTATTTTCAAATCCCTGATATTTGATACGCAGTTTAAAAATATTACTTTCAAATAAATAAAGTATTTAAAGTAAAAATCAAGTTAAATACAACTCAAATTATCTGGAAACGTAAACTTTGTTTTGTAAACAAAAAATTAATTAAATTATTAGAAATCTAAGTTTTTTGGATGAGATTTTGTTCATTATTTAATTAAAAATAACATTTAAATTACTAGGGCATGTTTTTGTTAGGTAAATTGGAGTAATTAGTTATTAATAGATATTAAATTTATAAGGCTTTATTTCTAATTAGATGGTTTTGTATTAAAAATTGTTATATTTCTTGGTAGAACTAAATATGTTTTACATAATTTTGCAATTTAATAATTGCATTCAATAAGATAATTTAATATAAAATAAAATTAAAATCTTCTTAGAAATCGCAAAAAAAAAATAGAAATTGAATTCGAAGTTATTAATTTTCTTTAACAAGTTATAAAAGTTATTTTATGTAATGATAAATTATTATTATCTTTTCATCAAACTCTGCAAACTTCAATCAATACTAGATAATTTAATAAATATAATTTAAAATTTATCTAGTTATAATAAATGCATTATTATAATTGTATTTTCTACCCAGAAGTTTTTATTTTTATAAATAGTTATTTTCAGGTTATAATATCAAAAAATAATTGCCTTTCGATAAACATCCTTAATGCTATATTGTAACATTTTCATACTTGGTAATATAACCCTATTTGCTGAAAATATAAGTTTAAAATTTCAGGAAAAAGTTATATATCATTATTATAAAAGTTTTAAGCTTATATAAAAAATCGTAAATAAAAATATGTATATAAAATGTCATGTTTTGTATAAATGAGCGAATTTATGTTGTAAAATAAAGCTCATTATATACAGTTTCAAAATATTTGATTTATTCAAATTTATACTTTTTGTGCTCATGCATTGAAAAGTGTTAATTTGCGTTACCTTAGCAACATCCGAAATTTCTATTT
>NEEE01004324.1:12030-26622 GCA_002278615.1 Pogonus chalceus | reverse complement strand
TACTGTTAGGTGTGTTGCTAATGAGACAATTTATTGATATTTTACAGAATTATTAATAATTTAAAAAAATATAAATCAAGTTTATAGCTTTTATTCAATATTAGCACATTTAACGTAATAAACAAATTTCCTTAGGGAATTAAGTCAAAACCTAAATTTAACAATCAGTCGTCCTAATTTTCATTCGCTGATAATAAACAGATACATTTAATTTACGTTAAAATATTCATTACAAAAACAATTGAAAGTAGTAATAAATAACAAACGAACAATTAAAATCCAAATGTTTTATAAGTAACAAGACAGTACATATATAAATACAAATAAATCAGTTGGCCACGGAAAACATTTAAATTCCAATAAGACAAAATGAATCACAAGAATAATAAACACAAGGAAGGAAACAGCAGCTAACATCATTATTGAAAAAAAAATGATCTCTAAACACTTGGATCGTAAGTAGCAGTTGTTCTTTATCGATCTATTTGCGTCAGAAATGAGGGTCTTTGCTTCACGTCACTGGTATGTTAATGTTCCCGTACGAGCTGGACTGGACATGATACACCTGTTTCAGATACATGTTTTTTTAAGTTATATTCCTGAAAATGAAACCAAGTGGAAATGATTTTATTGAATATTAAACGGAAGGTAATTGGGCTTAGGGATTTAAAAAACTACCCGCTGTTTTTAAATCAATTTTATATGAAATTCATCTTTTAATATGAATTTATTTATTGTTGGATTTATAATTTAGCAAGTTATGTAGAATTTTTTGTTTTTGCGAGATTATGCTCGAAATTAAACCACATTTTTCATTAATTTATTTACTATGAAATTATTTATCGTTAGACGTAAAATTTGTAATATTGGAGAATTTCTTGATTTTACAGAAAATGTAAGATTATACTTTAGCGATTCGAATTGATTTTAAACATTTTTATTTTATTAGAATTTCTTGAAAAGTGAGTTTGTTATCTGCACTTTTGGGTGTTGTTTTATCATTAAATTCCTTATCAATAACAGAAAAAAAAATTTGAGAAAAACTAAGAATTTATATCAGCTGATAATGTTGGGTTTGAGCTTTGTTTTTTTTTTTTTCTCAATTTCTCAAAAACTATGCTAGATATTAACCTGAAGTTTTCAACATTGTATTTGTTAAATAATTAGTAAATTGTTTTGAACCTTTTCATTTTTTGTAATTATCTTGAAAATTAAGTTAGACATTAATATGCATTTTTTATATAAAATTGAATATAATTTTATTCATAGTGATTTAAGTTAAGGTAGAGATATTAACTAACTCTCTTCAGTATTATATATACATATATCTTGTGATTTAATGTATAATTTATAATATCAGGAGATTGGAACATTTTTATCAGCGATTCTTGTCAATATTACTCAAGAATTAAACGATATATTTTATTACTACTTTTATTTATTTCTGTATGCACGTAACCAATTTTTCGATAATAATGACTGTTTTAAATAATATCACAATAATTGTTGGCTTATAATGTAGGTACATATGCACATAAAATAATATTTCAAACATCTGTTTCTAAACTTTCAGTAGCTTTATATTTGCGAATACTACAGTTTATTTAATTTTTTGTTTTTAAACAATGTTTTAATCAAAAACTATATAATATTTTGTATATAACTTCGAGAACATGGACATTTTGAAATAAATGTTATTTAGAAAAGTTTCCAATATATAGTTTGTTAAAGCTTATTTAAATTAATGTAATTGTTATTTATATATCATATTTTGAACAATGTTCATTTGTGAGCTTAACAAAGTATTTATGTGTATTTCGAGAATATAAACAATTTTCTATAAGATATTTAAAGCTATTATAACTTTAATACAACACTGTTACAATTAATCTTTTATTACTACTGAAATTTAAATCATATAAACAGATTTCTCTGGATAATATAAATGTAACTTGGCGTGGTGAGGAATGGCATTTTGTGGCGTTGTTTGGTGTGGTGATATTTTTTATTATTTACTGTATAATATGTAATATTGGAAAACATCAGACTTTTTCAAAAAATAGCTTGGATATCAACCCGTGTTCTTGTGAAATTCTTTATCTTTTGATCGAAATTTTATAATATTATGAATTTTTTGCTATTTTCCTGGAAACTAAGCTTAATATTTACGAACTACTGTGTTTCTTATTAATTTCTCTATTATTAAATGTATAATAATTTGTAATATCGGAAAATTGCTTTATTTTGATAAAAATAGTAAGATAGGCATTTTTGCCGATTCAAAATATTATTGTTTTATATTATTTTCTCGAAAACTGCGCTAAATTTTTAGCTTCGCATTCATTGCACTACGTATTTATTAAGGTGGAACCCATTCTGCCAGCTCTAAAAAACAGCGATAGACAAGAATTTTTTTAAGTGTTAAATAACAATCAAATCATTTAGTATTTTTTATTATATTATTACGCGTATTTTAATTATTAATATAAAAATTTTTGAAGTAAAAATATTAGTATATGGAGCCGTGTAGCCTTCGGCGTCAGATATTTCTAAAAAAAGGCACCTGTATGGGTGCCAGTCGCGATCAGTCCTTAAACAAGGTAGAACAAAATCGTTTATATTTCCTTAAACTATATTAAATTAGCTATCGTGAAGCATAGGATTATTGAAAATTCAAAAATTTGAATACACATTACTAAGACAGATTAAAGTGATTTCATTGAATGGTTCTCGAGAAAAAGTGGCACCCAGTTATAAAAATGTGGTTTCGAGAAAAACGCGTTTAAAGTTTTCGGTACTGTAGTTAACGTATTGTACAGCCTCCACAATTCTTCTTGTATATTTGCAATGATTTCGAATATCAATAAACCCTTTTAGAGAATCATTCTAAACAGTATCTTAAATATCCTATTGTTTCAGGTATAATTTGTAATATCTGCAAATTGATCGATTTTGACGAACATTTTATTTATGTTTTTAAAACAACCACATTGATAACATGTTTTACAATTTTTCGATGTAAATATTTACACAAATTAATAATATTACATAAACATAATTATAACAAAATTATTTCTTTAACATATAAATTGTACAATACAAACAATGTTAGTACAATTTATTATATATAATCAAACTAAAACAATAAACAAAGATATAAAACATAACATTATATTTCAAATACTCTAAATTAAATTTTTATTTTAAACTTAAATCTTATGCAACACCAGATGTTTTTAATCGACGCGTGCCTATGAATACAAAAATTAAATACAATATCAAACGATTAAAGATCATCACGTTATACCGGGAAATAAAATTTATTTTTATAAATAAAATAATATTGTACGTATTGTTTCAAATAATTGTATATGTATTACAATAGTGTCAGTGAAGGAAACACAGAGTGGCGTTGATATCAGAGATTTCATGTTCGTATTTTTGTGTCAATCATGTTCAGTTTTTTTGTTGAAAATATTTTTTCTTCTGTCATTTCGCTTGAAAGATTTTAGGTTATCTGGAAATTGATTTTAAATGAATCCAAGTGTTTCATTTTATTTTATATTTTTGTCTATTATAAATTATCTTCAGCTTAATAACTCTTTTAAAGCCTTAGTTAATTTAGAAATTCCTTATTTTTCTGCACATTTGAAATACAACTATTATTCACAGCATACTATTTTAAATATGAAGTAAATAATTTAATCCATGAAATCTATGTTTTGCCTGTTGTTAGGAAAAGTTAGATAATGGAAAAGTTTTAGCAAGAGATTATCTAAGAGAGAGAATTCCGAATTAAGTACATTATCTTAGTTCTTAATCATGTAGAATGCTATAATGGTATTAAGATTTTTTTTTATTTTTCCGATTTTGAATCAGTTAAAATTTTAAATAAATTATCTGTATCCTAACTTTTAAAATTAAACAATATTTGAAGATCTTTCTTGCAGTTTTTTATTTCCAATTTTGTCATGTAAGTTATTAGAAATAATTTGTTGATATTTTATTTGATTTAATTTATTTAGAAACAATTTTTAATTTTGTATTTTTTATCTTGACGATTCTGTTCTTCTCATAATTAATTTTTATTATAACTATTGCTTTATATTAATTTATAATAACANTAATATATGGTTTCATAAATTTATATGCCGCATTATAATTATTATATAATATATAATAATTAATTTTGATATAATTATTTAATTTTTATATTTTAATTGTATGAAGTACTTTTTCAAAAATAATAAATTAAAATTTATATTATTCTGTATAATTATATTTAAATCAGTATAAATAATTCTGTGTAAACTTTTAGCGCTTAAATAATATTCAGGTGTACAAATTAAAATCATTTATATTACTTTGATTGATTGATCCATAGATTCTTATTGAATTACCTTGTTCACTCAAGTAAAAACAATAATTTAATTAATACACTGAATAGCACTCCATTTTTTAGACGATAATTCTGATCATTATTCAAATAAAATCGTAATGTTTCGAAAGCTGCGCAGAAATAAATTAATTATTCTAATAAGATGAATTCTAAAAGCTTTCAATCTTTATTTATTTCATATCTTGAACGGCTTTTTTATTATTTAAAATATATTTATAAAATTGTTTCAAATAACAGTTATTGATATAATATACAAATGGAAATATTTCATTCATTTTAAAGTTTAAATGTAAGAAAACAGTAACTTTTACGGAGGTTATAATGCGGTAATAAAATTTTTTAAATATAACATAGGAATAACAAAGGACTTTAAATAAATATCCTAGAAGCAGTGGAAATCTAAAACGCCATTAAAATTATGAATGAACAGTTATAAATCCTCGCTTCTATAAATAGTTTAATTCATTTGCATTATTTATTAATAATATATAATTAATAAACAACTAAAAAATAAATTATGCTTAAGGCTTTTTAACTGAAATATTTGTCGAAAATGTTTGTTTGAAACAAGTGACAATATGTTCACATGTTTTAATTTGTCAAATTAAATAAAAATAACAAGATAGCAACGTTAACCAGTTAGTAGCAGGAAACAATTGAATTTATGTTTATTTTTGTCTAAGTAAGGTTAAGTTTTAAAATAAATATAATTTAATAATTTTAGGGTTATTTACTACCTCAGTAACTGAGTCATTCTTATTTCCAGAATAAAACTAGTTAACTTTAGAAAGACAAGTAAATAGAAAATAGTTATTTTCTAGATAAGACTTGTTTAAAGTAATAATCACAGGTTTCTATACAATCTTGAATATCAAGTTTAAACTTATAAGTACTTGAATTTTACCTCGTAAATAAAGTTTAATTAGAAAATTATTATTCATAAATTTATTTAGTTGTTAACATATTGTAGTATAATATTAAACATATTTATATTTTAGTCTTGATTCTTGTTTGCATTTTTTATATATTTTAATATTTAAAGTAATAAAGTTCTCGAATAATTTATAATAATGTTGCTGTATGTATATTACTGGAATATAGTTAAATATTGACTTTTTTTAAACACAAGTTATATCAAGTTTTCGGTACTATTTAAATATATATAAACGATTTTATTTTAAATTAAACTGTTCAACTGTCTATATTTCAATTGTTTACTTTTGAACCTAAAAACAATGTTAAATTAATAAATAAAGACGCAATCGTAGTTGGCAATTGTTTAACTCTATTTTGTTTATTAATACTTAGAAAATGACAGAACATAAGCAAGGTGTGAAATAAATGATTTATTATTATAATTAACAGAAATATGATTTTCATATTAAATTTTTCGATTTTTTTAAACTCATAATAGAAATTTTCAATAATGCATAAAAAAGCAAAAATTTGTATTTGATATTTTTAACTACAAAGCAATGTTTTATACTTTTTTGATTGGAATCATTTTTGCGGAAAATATGACAGTATGTTTCGCTATAAATTGAAAAATTATTTATTAAAATTTTTATGGAATCTATATATGTAGTTCATTTACTTTTAATTAAAATGTGAGAATATATTATTATTTTAGTAAATATCTATACAAAACAATTGAAAAATAAATAAAAATTTTAATAAATATTTATTTATTATGTTTAAATAAATAATTATGTAGATTGTACTATAGTTTAATCTATATTTCTTATTTAAGAATATGTTTGGTTTATATAAACAAACGAAAATAGTAATTTTTGTTCAAGGAATATTAGTTTAAGTGATTATAAAGGTGATTATACTACAGTTGCTATTAGACAGATTGGAGTCTTGAAAACAATTTCATGAAACACTAATTAGAGATAAATATTATACCAGTCAAATATAAACAAATTGCATTAATAATTAATTTTTGTCATAATTCATTAAACAATATCCAAATTTTGTTTATTTAATAAATTTTCCAGTGCTAAAAATAAGTATATTTTACAAAACTAATAATATTTAAAAATCTTACAAGCAATACAATTATATATAATAATAAGAAGCTAATTAGATTTTAACAAATGTAAATTTTGTTTTGGTACAAAATCTTTTGTTTTAAATGATTGTAAAAGTATCTCTTATAATTAAGATATTATACATTTACAAAAGAAAAGATATCATTAGATATTGTTTACTTGCTTCAAGTATCATCTTGTAATGAAAAGTGTTTTCTTTTAATTAGAAAAAAAAATGAATTTAAACCCTTTGTAACCAATTTTTATATTTATTTTGAAATATAAAATATTTAAAGATATCACTGCGGTTAAATAATTATAAATTTACGAAAATAATAAAAAATGTTGTTATTAAACCATATATTAATAAATCAAAATTTTAATAAAGAATATTTTGATGTATTTACAATATTTGATTAGAATTTTATCGAAATATTATAAATCTATTTCTCTGATAAATATATTTTAATAGCCACTCATATAAATTATATTTTTTTAATATAAATACAANTAATTATAAAAACAGTAATATAATAAATAAATAATAAAACCAAATGAATAAAAATTTAATGAAAATTATTATATGTTCATTGTATTTTAGAAACTTTGTTAATTTAAAAGATAAACTTAAAGTTTGACATAAAAATTGATTATTTATAAATTTTAGGCCTGACGGCTCTTGTTATATTTAAAAATAACTTGCTAAACTTAAATAAAAATATTTGTTTTTAACTTTCAAAATTTCTTTATTAAATAAAGATCATGAAATTTCAGTTTTTTATAGTAAAATATAATTTAAACAAAAAAATTTAACTTCCCAACAGCGAAATCTATTTTAAAAATAAATTATTATTGCAAAACACCGTTCAAATATTTACTGTATTTATTTTACGTCATGTAGGGCTGCCAAACTAGTCGTTATTAGTCTGTCAATCTTTTGATTGTTATTTGTTTTATTTGAAAACACATCTTACAAATTCGTAATAATAATTATTTGATACTTTGAAATCAAGCAATCGGTACTTAAACAAGTGAGCTGTGATTAAAACAAATGACCAGAAACAATTGAATAAACCTACGCTAGCTCTTCAATCCGTTTATATATAAATGCATTGATTAGAGTGAATTTTGTTTAAAGTTAACTACTTTTACATACTATCTGTAATTGTATTTTGTTTTTAAATATATGTCAATGATTAACTTAAATATGAATATCCTTGCTCAATATTTAAATGTATTTATCTTACAAGTATTAAATTACAAATATAATAAACTAAATTGTTCCTTTCTAAATATGAAATATATATATAAACCGGCAAATTGACCATTGTACAACTTCCGAGATCTAAAAACCGCAAATGAACCTCAAACAAGATCCTTGGCTTTTCAAACATGCTTGACCGCCGAAACTACTAGTTTCCCTAGGGATTTTAATCGCAGGATATTCTGGACTTGTAAAATTCATGAATATCAAAGGAGCTGATAGTTTACATGGCATTGACATCCAGGGTTATGTTCAAAGGATTAATGATAAATCTATAATTTAATACTAATTCTCTTTTAATCTCTTGTTGTTAATTTTAAAATATTTATTTTATAGCTATATTGAATTACTTAAGACTATCATTTTGAAGTACTTCATTAAGTTTTATATTTTATTAGGTGCTTNTAAGTTTTTCATAGTATAATTTTAAAAGAATTTAAATTTATATTTAAATTATAATACTTTTTATCATTATTGAGTTACATAACTTAAAATTTAACCAATTTCATTTGAAAGCACACAAGTTGTTTATAAAATTGTTTCATAATAACAAATACTTGTGTCATTAACAAGACGTAACATGAATATAATTGTGTTTTATATATTCAAAGCTCATATATTACAAAGTCAATTTTTAGATTGTAAAAAATAACAATAAAATAATTCATGAGACGAGACAGGTGAACAATTATTTATCTTCAGACACATTTCTAATTATTTACCTGACAAAAGACTTGTTGCTTTACGTTATTTATTATTTCTCTTCTTTGATATATGAATGTCTCGAAATTTTGTCAAATACAATTATATGAGTTTAGTTTATAACAAAATATGGTTTTAATAAACCATTAAGCACAATAAAAATGAATTGTTTATATTTGACAGTTATTTGTTTTTATTGTATTTATGAGTATACTGTCAAGATAAGAATACAATTCTTCTATAATTAAAATTAATTGGATATAAATCGATAAATTTCTAGAAAATGTTTCATTCGAAACTTATACATACATATATTGCATTGATTGAAATAAGTGTATATTTAAAGTTAGGTTATAATTATTTTTCTTAGAAATTTTGAATAATATTTTACATATATTATCTCAATTAATACTTAAGATTATTATTATATCGTTAATTAATTTTGTTTAACATAATAAATCTAAAATTACTTCACTAAATGTATATTATTTTAATTTTATTGTATACATATTTTAGGCGTTTTAAAACTGCTACATCTTAGAAGATATGTTTCCTAAATTTTATATTAAGTATTGCATATTTTATGAGATACATAAACAGGTTTATGTTTTATTGTCAAGTATATTGGTACATACAGATGATACAATAATCCTTCATATAGCCATTGATATATGGATTTCTAGATTTTGACGTGTATGGTAAATCCGTCTGAATATATTTCAATTTTGTCATATTTTTCTTTGCTTCCAGATTTATTCAATATGTACATACATGTATAGATGAAATCGTATTACCTTAGACAATTTTTGTTTTATTTATTTTCAATATAAAACAAGTATTAACAAATTAAATTTAGTTTATGGTTTGAATCATTGCGGAAGAAGCAACAACTAGTGTTTTTGATTAAAAACAAAGCACTACGATTATAGAAACTATAGAGTAGAACGATTAAGGAAACTTAGTTAACTTGTTAAAGTTTTGAAATAACCTTGACAGTATTTACAAAATTTCTGTTAAAATATAAACATATATTAACAAATTTTAGTATTTAATTAGTTTTAACTAACTTAAAACACTTTTTTGTTGCTACTTTAAATATAGTGGTTAAAAGTTAAACTCGTACAACAAATGTTTCAAAATATTCATGTATATTATGGTAATTTACTAAAAAATTGATGTTTTCTCAATAGCTAATATCCTTATTAACTAGTATAACTGCAAAATTAATTCTTTTGGTTTTGTTAACTTGACTAAATAAGGTTTAATCTTCGCTATTTCACCATAATATTTATGTTTTTGTAAGACATTTCTGATTTCTGAGCTTTTATTTTATTTACCGTGTCATTTCTCTATACATTGCCTTGCAGATCGACGTCTCTTAATACTTTTTCCAATTTCTGAATATGATTTAGCATTTTTAAATTATAAATATTTAAATTTTGTTCATCAGTAAATGTTTAGGGCTTTTTTAAAGTTTACTGTTTATTTTAAGACTATCCAAAAGCTTCAAAAAAGTTTAAATATATTTCACCAAAAGCAACACCATTAAACTGACAATACTTAACCTGTACGACTTTTATATTGTCGCATTTTTTTCTTTCTTATTATTATAAATTTTTTGTGTTAAAAATGTATGAATATGTAAATTATATTAAAGATATTAAAGAAATAAATACTATATATTACAGAGAATATTAAATAATTTTTACTTTAGTATTAACACAGTAAAGAAAAACCAGTAGCGACACTCTTTTTTCTATCCTTCTCCCACTTACCAAATCAAATGGTTTAACATCACTCTCTAAAAATATCGTTTGAATGACCTCGAGTTGGTTGTTGGTTGTGATCTCCTGATTTTTTTAGTGTAGTTGGATATTCTATACAGAAATTTTAGGCGGAGTTTCATTAGTTTCAATTTTATTGTGATATTTAGTAGATGTCACTTTGTCATATTCACCAAAACATTGAATAAGAGCTGCGCGGGCAACGCTGGTACGAGTAGCTGTTACACTGTTTTAATATAAAGTTAAATATTTTACTATACACCGTCACAACCAACTACGACTCATGGTCATTAAAACTGAATTCCGAGTGTCGCAGGCCTGGTATTAATAAAATATAGAAAAAGAACAAATAAATGATAGTATTTAACAAAAGTAACGTTAGTATAAATTAAATTTGATATAATTAATATGCATTTCAATTTAATTCTCCCCCGCAATTCCGCTGCGCAATATATGCACTGAAATATAAAGAAGAAGCACAACTAGTGTTCTTCATTATAAATAAAACAGTAAGATTATAGAAACTACGTAGCATAGCAATTAAGGAAACTTGTTAAAGTTTTGAAATATCCTTGACAGTTCTTACAAAATAAATATAAAGTTAATATGTATCAACAAACAATAAAATAAAACATATAGTACAAGAATACAAGCGTAATAATAGAAACTCTGCTGTTTAATTTGATTCAGCAATATGAATGCATGTTTCATTTTTTAAATTTTATATGTTTACTAACTAAATACTTTTATAATATATTAAAAACTTGTCCTAAATTTTTCTTAGTTTCCGTAAAATGTTTTACTGTAAATATAGGAACAAAATTCAGTAACATATTTAAGGGATTACACTACCTTGAGATTTTCAAAAAATCGATTTTTTTTAGCAAGATAAATTTTTATACTTTTAAGAATATTTAAAACGTTTAATCATTCCAAAATTCTATTTTTGAAGTTATAGCAATTAGAATGAATATTTGGTTTGAAGACGCTTACGCCGTACTGTTTTTTCTTTTGTGTTTTTCTCGAAACTACTTTTTTCAAACAGATGTACAAGATATCTCATGATCTAATCAACCGATTTTGTTAAAATTTACAACACCTATTTTTTATATTATCTAAGACGTAACATAGGATTTTTTTTATTGGATCTTATGTTCATAAGTTATAAATTTTTTAAACTTAAAATTTCCAGTTTCTTTTTACAAAAAGCTTTCATTTCTGCAAAAAAAGATATCACCTTTTAGCTATTACTTTTCTTAAAAAGAAAAAAATTATTTTTATTTTTTACACATTGCCTGACAGAGAAAATAAGTACACCGTCAGCACGGATTTTCAAAATAGAGTCCTAGTTATTTGCTCATATCTCCGTCATTTTTTAATTTATATTATTCGTTATTATTTCAAATTATTCATAGAACTACTATGTATATGCATAAAATAAAAATTATTTTTTCTACAGTCGCTATACATAGTAGGTATTTGCGCTCTCTTTTGTCAACGCAAAATGTTACTTTGCCGGTCTAGAGCAACAAAGTAGAAAAAACGCTCGCTAACGTTACCTACACGTTTATTACCTTCACAAGTCAATCTGACATATGGTTGCTCTGTCGGTACATTACATAACCTAGCAAAATTTCTTGCTATGTAAAACTTATTATTTTTTGTTATTGTGGATAACTCATTGCAGCGACTGTAGAAAAAATCTTGTGTGTGTTTCGAGCGCAAATGGACATTATCGATTTCGAGAGAATGCCGCGCTCTTAAGTCGCGCAGCAACAACCTCTTAATCGACAATGTCCCACTTTGCGCTCTTAATACACAAATAGCTATTATATACTTAATTACTAAGTCGAAAAAAAATTTATACCTATTTGTTCGGGCGCCAAGGTGGTTGAACCCCTTAAAATAATTATTAAAATGTTAAACTAAAATAAGTTATTATGAAATTGTTAAACAAATAATTTAATTTTAAACATAACATATTTATATTTCTAAAACTAAATTGTTCTTTTATTAACAATAAGAAATAGCTAATTTTAGTTTCTATCTGAATCCCAAAATTTTTTATTCCTTTGCGGTCAAGATATGAAATAATAATTATTTAAATATTTAAAAGTAAAAGAAGAATAGTAATAATAATGCTTTCATAAAAAAATTGTTAAAATGAATTGACTTCATTTTGGGTAGAACTCTAAATTCCAATCCATTCAACACAAAGCAAGTAAAGTTTGATACCTTAAATTGCTCAAATTATAACAAAGAATGAAAATGAAATGCTATGTCAGTGAAATATAATTTGAAACAAATTTAACCTGAAAATACCCTATCGTAAATGAGTTTAAGTAGAACCCCGTGGACATGAAATTGTCTTACAATTTCATATTTTCAAGCATAAGAAATGATACTTGAAATATAAACCCAGATATATATTCATGATGAACGCCATTTTCATATTTCTGTGGATTCATTATAACAGAAATTGCGAAATTGTTATTATTCTTTTATGGTAATTTCGTTTCTTTTCATTGTATTTATCTTTTATTATCTGATATTACCTATTTAAGCTTTTACTTTCTTAGTGAAGGATTATAATTGGATGCTAAAAATATATCTTTATATTTCATTTAATCTTTTATAGTTGTTAGAAGACACGCGACTTTATTTAATTTTTTTTTTAATATAATGTTTTTCGTTTTTATTTGTAGATGCTATTAATTAAGGGATGATACTTGTTCAAACACGATATTAATTTGTATAGTTATGCATAAATATGAAACTTAATTACAAATATTTTACTTTGTTTACATTAATAAACAAAATAAATAAATAACTAAAACAAAAACAAATTTAACCTATAAATATTTTTGTTTTTATTTCATGGCTTCTACTACGACTACATTATATATTTTGTTCTTAAAAAACTATTGAAATAATTACTATTTATTCATGCTTTAGATATAGTTAATATTTGTTTCATTATAAATTAAACTTAGTTATAACTTTTATTTTTCTTTTCTAAAAATAATGAATATAAACATTTAAAATTGAAATACCAAAAAACGAATACAAAAAAAAAATCTTTCGCAATATTCCCTATCGGCTAAGAAATATCCGTTTATAAAGGATAAGATAAATTTTATATGTATTATAAGCAGAGAACTTTACTCTTAGCATGAAAAATTTTCTTTCCAGTGGGCGATACTGCAGTAAAAGAAAATTTTCACAACTGAATGATAGAATGGGAAATGAAAAAGCAAACTTAAACAGAAATTCGGTATTCTTTAAAGTTGTAAATAGAAAATCGATATTTTATTTTTATATATTTTAAAACAAGCGGCTGCCGAAAAAAATGAACATTACAGATATAAAAATATTTACATTGCATATAGAACAAATGAATTTTAATAAAACTTTTAGGTTAGTCATATAATTTTGCAACTCAATTTAAAAGTTTTGATCAAATATTTATTTATTTGAACGAAGTTCTGTTTGATAATATTATATTTCAAGTTTGAAATATATAATTTTAGATTTAATAATTTATTTATATTAAAATACTTCTATAGTAGCGAATCACGCTATTTTCATGTGATTAATCAATGGAGATATCATTTTATAAGGCTACTTGATTTTTTTATAAACAAATGAATACAAATTTATACAACTGCCAATGTTTATACTGATATATATTTGTTTTATTTTCGTTTGTTTTAGCACCCTTGATATACAATAATTTAAATTACTTGTATTAGACTATTACTAAGAATATTTTTTCTATTTAAACAATGTAATTTTGACCATATAAAATAGGAAAATTTTACTTAACAATTATTCAACAGTGTAAATAATTGCATTGTAATTTATTGTAGACATGTATACACGTGTACATATTAGGTTTTGAATAATTACTAATGCACCACGATCATTAATAATGAAGTAATTAGCTTCTGTCTTGTTTAACAATATTAGCAATTCCTAAATGCAGCTATTAATAAGTTCGCGTTTGGATACTTTGGACGAAACTCATTAAGAGAGTATTTGGTACTTATTGTTTGTAAGGACGTGCAATTAGTTTTTGAAGATTATCTTCTAATTAATAAATCTTATTGTATTGTGGTTTAAACCCTTGAATTATTTTAATTCAACCAATTATTTAACTTTCATAAACATTTTAAGATTGTGTTTTTAATTTAATTTTGTAAAAAATTTTAAAAATTTCTTGTGATAATTCTTGAAACATTCAGTGAAAAAATATAAAGATAATGTTTAATTTTACTAAAACTATTTTAGCATTTTATTTCAAACACAAATTTATTGTCAAATTTTACACGGGCGTAATACATCTGTTTCTAATTACGAAATCGTTTTTAATTGTAATTATTAATAATAACAATACACAAAGCTAACGAA
>NEEE01004313.1:16296-29100 GCA_002278615.1 Pogonus chalceus | reverse complement strand
TCTTTCAGATTTAGTATATCTTGCATCAAAAGCATTATACAATCTTCCAGAGATTCTTGAATCATTGATGATCGCCCATGATCAAGTAATTAGATTAATTTGATTACTTCTTGATCACTTCATGATCAACTACGACTTTTGGATCATTATTGATGCAGTAGTGGAAAACATTTGCAAATTTAAAAGCCGATTTTGTATCAGGATCACAGAAGTAAAAAGCGGTAAATATAAGAAATTATTTTCTATCTCTCTCATACATTATACGTCATTCACCGTTCGTTTCAAAGGGATTAATAGGAAGGAAAATTACGCATGCTTAAGGAGTAATTTTAAAGCGCAATTTTGGTTAAAGATGTATTTCTGGATTTTCTTAAGGATTAAGACTTTATTTAACAATTGTTTAATATATATTTCCAACACCCTTAATAAAGCTTTTTATTTACTATTAATAATTGCATTAAATATTAACTTTTATAATTAATTATCGCTATTTTGTGTGACTGTGTTTTACCTGAACACCAAATACACCCCTTTAAAAACATCCCTAATAAAATTAATAAATAAATAAGCAAAGCAGCATTTTAATATTATATATTTATTGTTCTTAATACAATGAACATTAAGGTGGTTTATTTAAAAATATTTCAGCCTTTAATAATTACAAGGAATCATCAGAAATAAATTTTGAAATCCTTCCAATAAATAAAACTGCTATTGGATTTTTTTGATAGATGTAAATCAAAAAGGGATGATCAGCAATTAAAGTTTTTGAGATTCCTAGATGCGATGGTAACTGCGAGGTCCTTTTGAACAAAACTGAAAAATTATAACAAAGTTTTTTAAGGATTAGGTAAACTGGAATTACGTAATTTTGATTGACTAATTAGATGCGGCATTGTTAGTAAATGAATGAAACAAAATATAGATTTTTTTGAATTTTTACTATGATATAATTAAGATGTAATAAATAAATTATAAATTAAGCTGAATCGCAAAGCACTTTATTGTTTTAAAGTGATTTATTGTTACATACTTACCTTAGCTTTGAATTTACTATATGATTTTTGTATTTATTATTAAGGAAAATTGAAATAAAAATCAGAAATATTAAACAATAAAATTTATTGAATAATTTTTTAAATACATACATATTTATAATTGTACAATTCGACCAACAAAAATAAGAGTATTGCTATAATTTTTATGGATAAAATAAATAAATGGATGATCAGCGAAAAGAAATTTTCTTGGTGGAGGCGGTAAACTGTACCCTGCCACGAGAACTGTTTAAATAAAAATTATTTTAAATAAATATCTTTCCTGAACCATTACCACTTATTTAAATTATTAATTAATATAAGAAACATTACAATAAGCCATGAGTAAACTAACAAAAAAACAATTTCCATATACATACATTAAAAAACAAAAAAAAACCAGAAATTTAAAATAATATTACTCAATTATAAAAATTATTAAATACAATATATTAGTTCAAACAAAAACGTCCCAAATAGCCAATAGTACCAGTGGATTTTTGAAAAATATAAAAGAAAAATGGATGATTTGCATAAACTTGGTGTTTTCGTTTAGAAAATATAGTTAACTGAGCTAGAATAAAAATATTTTCTTTACTATAATGATTATGATGGTGTATTGAAGCGTCCAATAAAAATAATGGTTTCATTTGGATTTCTTCTTAAGATATAAATAAATGGATGATTACAGATGATGGTTAGATGAGGCAAATCATGCAGCATGTGATATTCTATAAACACTGAGTCAAAACAAAGTTTATTTACAAAAATATTATTCAAGTTTTTTTTTTACAGAATTTATGTATTTACATATAACAGACTTATTATCTATTTACTTATACATATAAATATCGAAATTAAAAACAAATATTTCACAATAAAATTTAATAAATTAAAAGAGCTTAATTTGCCCTTTTATTTGATGTATAACTTATTTACAATTCATTATAAAGAATTAAGTTATACATCAAACGATTTTATCGAGATAATTAAAAACGGTCTTTACCACTGTAAAGGGCATAATTTTCCCTTTTATTTAATATATAATTTATACAATGTTTAATTTTGATATAATTTAGCAAAAAAACTAAGGTAATACATCAGGAATTTTCGCGAAATTTACAAATATCTTTCAAAAAAATGAAGAAAATTAAAAATGCTCTTCGGCATGTAAAAGAGCATAATTTTATCTATCATTTGATATAAAATTTGTATAGTGCCAAATTTTGATGAATTTTGGCCAAAAAACTAAGTTTATACATCAGCGATTTTTGCTAAATTTGCCAATTTTTAGAAAATTCTAAATATTTTTCAAAAAAATGAAGAAAATTAAAAATGCTTTTCGGCATGTAAAAGAGCATAATTTTATCTATCATTTCATGTATAATTTATATAGTGCCAAATTTTGATGAAATTTGGTCAAAATACTAAGGTTATACATCAGGGATTTTTGCAAAATTCGCAAATATCTAGGAAATTCTAAATATCTTTCAAAAAAATGAAGAAAATTAAAAATGCTCTTCGGCATGTAAAAGAGCATAATTTTATCTATCATTTCATGAATAATTTATATACGAAATTTTAATGAATTTTGGGCAAAAAACTAAGGTAATATACCAGGGATTTTTGCTAAATTCGCCAATTTTTAGAAAATTCTAAATATCTTTCAAAATAATCAAGATATTTAAAAACACTTTTTACTGATGTATAATAAAATATGTATATTAATAAAAATGCCGTAAATTGGTGGATGCGCCATTTATATATCTTATATTTTAACAAAAAATTACATTTTAAACAATATATAAAACATTAAAATATTTATTTAATAACTTGGTAATTTAGTACGTCCAATAAATACAATATTTTTGTTTACTTTTGTTTTAATTATATAAATAAATGGATGATCAATGGAAATTAATTTTCTTGGACGTCTTAAAGATAATGTTACGAATTGAGCTGAAAATATTTAATATGATAAATTAAATATATCATTTGTTAAGTATTTAATACACCCCAAGTTTGCTGTTATTAAAAATCATGCATTTATTTATTTAATTAAATATTAAAATTAGTACAAATCTATTCTAAGCACATCTTATATATTCATTTTACCCAAAATATATTTTACAAAGGAAATTCCAAGGAAAACTCAAAAGGTTATACAGAAAATCTTTAATTATTTACGTATATCAAAAAGTTTATTGCAATATTTATATAAAAATACATTGCATTTTATTAATACTTAATATATTTAAGTATAATGCGGATTTATTGCGTTGGTGTCCTGATGTATCCAATAAAAAGTACAACGCCATTTTGTTTATTATGTAAAAAGTAGATGAAAGAATGATCAGCTGTAAAATATGCAGTTGTTGGAGGCGGCAGACTTGTTCCAACTCCGAACACTGAATTATATTTATTATTAGAAATTAATTAATTAAAATATTTAAGTATCTGTCTTTTATGTTCCTTTTTTGAAGATTATTTTAAGATTTACAGAAACCAGAAACGATACAAAACATATTGTAGGTATTAATACTAAGATTACAACTCCAAGACAGATATATTATTGATTGGCACTATTATTATTAAACTGTTAAACCAATAACCTTTAAGTGTATTCAATAAAGAAATGAATGATTACAAACTATAATTAAAAATCGAATATCTTTTAAATTAAACGAAATTATTAAAAACGCTTTTAACCACACGAAGAAGTGTTATTTTTTTGTCATTCGATGTGTTATAAATAAAGCGTTTAATTTAAAAGAATTTTAACAAAAATATTATAGTTATACTTCAGAGGTTACGCGAGTTTTCTCTAAATGCAGAATTTTTTTTAATTTGATCGAAATAATAAAAAACGCTTTTCACCTCATGAAAAAGCAGAATTTTCCTAATCATTTGATGTTTAATTTTGATATAATTTAGCAAAGAAACTAAGGTAATACATGATGAATTTTCGCAATTTTGGTCAATTTTTAGAAAATCCTAAATATCCTTCAAAATAGTCCAGATAATTAAAAATACTCTACAGCATGTGAAAGAGCATAATTTTGTCTATCATTTGATGTATAATTCATATAGTGTTAAATTATAATGCATTTTGGCAAAAATACTAAGGTTATACATCAGGGATTTTTGCGATTTTAGCCAATTTCTAAAAAATCCCAAATATCTTTTAAAATAATCAAGATAATTAAAAATGCTTTCCGGCACGTAAAAGAGCATAATTTTCTCTATCATTTGATGTATAATTTATA
Source organism: Pogonus chalceus (assembly GCA_002278615.1). Taxonomy (NCBI): domain Eukaryota; kingdom Metazoa; phylum Arthropoda; class Insecta; order Coleoptera; family Carabidae; genus Pogonus; species Pogonus chalceus. The sequence continues at coordinate 24,797 of NEEE01004313.1, read as the reverse complement.
TAATGTTAAATTCTGCAGCATTTTCCAAAAATACTAAGAGATTTTCTTCATTTTGCCCAATTTCTAGAAAAGCCTAAATATCTTTTAAAATTGTCAAAATAATTAAAAATGCTTTCCGGCACGTAAAAAAGCATAATTTTCCTATCATTTGATGTATAATATTTATAGAGTTTAATTTTGAAGCATTTTGCCAAAAACACTAAGGGATTTTCTTATTTTGGCCAATTTCTAGAAAAGCCTGAATATTTTTTAAAGTAATCAAGATAATTAAAAATGCTTTCCGGCACGTATAAGAGCATAACTTTCCCTATCATTTGATGTATAATTTATATAGTGTTAAATTTTGATGCATTTTCCAAAAACACTAAGGCATTTTCTTGATTTTGGCCAATTTCTAAAAAAGCCTAAATATCTTTTAAAATGGTCAAGATAGTTAAAAATGCTTTCCGGCACGTAAAAGAGCATAATTTTCCCAATCATTTGATATATAATTTATATAGTGTTAAATTTTGAAGCATTTTCCGATAACACTAAGGGATTTTCTTCATTTTGCCCAATTTTTAGAAAAACCTAAATATGATAGATTTTAGAAAAAATATTAAGTTTATACATCAGGGAGTTTTACTAATTCCGCCAATTTTTAGATTTGAAAAAGAATGTTTATAAATAGGTGATTTGAAATAAATAAGCAATCAAATAAATGCAGAAATAAACTTTTATATTTTATTAACATATCCCGAAATTACAACCCAAAACTAAAAAAAAAAAATAAGAATAATCATAAAAGTTTTTGTGTATTTCAATAAATCAATTATATTATAAGTTGTTACCCGGTAAATCTTCCTAAATATATTATATTAACATTTTTATTGACTGTAAAAGATATAAAATAAATAAATGGATGATCACACACGAATAATATTGACTTTAAAATTATATTAGGAGAAAGTTCAACTACAAAGAAAAATTAATTGTTATATTTTAAAGATAAAATTGTTGTAAGCACAAATATATCTGTGAAATAATTACAATTTCGCGTGAATAATACAATAAACATAAATAGTTTATTTATTTTGCATTTATATTTATTTAGTAACAAAAAAGCAACAGAAAATACATTTGAATATTATTAAAACACAAATATACATATATTGTTTGTAGTTTTTAGTTTATTTTAAAAGATTATTTAACTAATCACTCATTTTTTTGAAGTTTCCCATAAAAACTACGACGCCATTTTGTTTATTGTGTATAAAAAACATAAAAGAATGATCAGCCTTAAAATGTGCAGTCGGTGGGGGTGGAAGACTCTGTGCTACTAAAAACACTAAATAATATTTCATTTTTAAATTCAATTCTTTAACTATATACGCATTTAAAGTTATTAATAAACATTAAAATACATGCAGAAATAAATGATTTTATTTTATGTATCCCACAATTAGAGCCCGAAGATAATAATATATAAATATTATTGTATATATTTCGCCTGATTGTAAAAATTCTTAAATATCTTACAATCTAAACAAGATAAATAAAATCGCTATTTACCACGTGAAAGTGCATCATTTTGATGTAATTTATAAATTTCACGTAAAAAAGTAACAAGAAATGCAGATTAACCAAAAATGATTTTTTTTTATTTATAAATTCGAAATTTTTACACCAAAAATGATACAAAATATATACATTTTAATTAGAAAACATTATAAAAAGGTTGTTAAAAATACTTTTATTGCGTGATTGTATTTTTACGTCCAATAAATAATTTTGCTCCAGATTTAATATTGTGCATGTAAAACAAAAATGGATGATTTACAATAAAATCTTTAGTAGCTGGTGGATTCCACACTGCACTAATTGCCATAATGTGAACTGCGAAATTAAAAATTAATATTTGTATTAGGAATAGTTATAATATTTAATAGAATAAAAGAGAGCAATTTTATTATTTAATAATTCGTAATGTATACATTTAATTCGATTGTTTGCGTCCAATAAATAAAATTGATTGTTTTTTAATATTATACAAGTAATATAAAAATGGATGATCTACAATAAATTCTATAGTAGTCGGTGGATTCCAAGCTGCACTAAAAACTGCAACGATTACTGCGAAAAATGAAAAATTAACGAAATTAATATTTGAATTTATTGTTAAGTATCAAAGGAAATAAAATCTACTGAAAAACTTTAAAAATAAATGTATTTTATAACAATATTTAATACATTTTCAATATATTCACGAGTTGATACGTCCAATAAAAAAACTAAGGCCATTTCTCTTGACAATTATCATAAAAATAAACGGATGGTTAGCTTCGAAATTAACGACTAGTGGTTCTAATAAACTTCTTGATTCTGTTATAACTGCATATAAATTATTTATTAATTAAATATTAACATTTTTAAAGCATAATTGCTACTAAAAAAAACTAAGGTTAAAAGCAGAATAAAGTAACACAATGATTGTGTGTTATTTAGAAATGAATGATAATTATTATCAATAAGTATAAAGACTTATCCCTCAATTTACGCGAAGTAACTGTATCACGCAGCTAAGTTTTTAGAATGAAAGAGTACTTCTAAGATAATATATTTTCTGGCTATATAAGTTTAATTTCGTATTATAATTAATTGCGAATATATATATATATATATATATATATATATATATATATATATATATATATTTAAACTAATAGTAGAGNNNNAATTGACAAATACACGAATACCAAATGATTCCCTATATAAAAAAGGTGTATCAAAGTAAAAATATAATTATTAATCAATTTTTTATTGATTGTTGCTTTGAATTACAAAAAAATGCCAATAAAAAGTTTATTTAAAGCTTGGTTTTTCATTCCGTCCAATAAAAACTATAGTATTGGTCTTCTTAAGGTGTATTAAGTAAATAAATGAATGGTCGGCAATAAATACAACAATATTTTTCATATAAGCTCTTGTAGTTTTAAGCTGTACTCTTACTGTGAAAGAAAAAAAAATATCTAAGACTTTTGAAAAAAAAAAATTAGTTAATCTTTGGATGGATATTTCGTCCAATAAAAACTAAAGATTTTGTCTTTAAATTATGGATTAAAAACAAAAAAGGGTGGTTAATTTTAAAAGAAAATATTTTCTCCAAATATCTTCTTGCACTTTTTCCTAGGAGTACTGCGAAATAAAATATTTAATTTTATTATTTTTGTTGCTAATTAATTAATTTATTATTAGGTTATAAGCTAACAGGATTAAAATTTTAGTACCAGTTATTTTGATGATTAAATTGTTAAAGTTTTATTTATTTTGATTAAACCATTTTCGCGAAAGCCCAATATTAAAATCATTAAGCTTCTTAAATGAAACTTTAAAATAATATATTTATTAATTTCGGGTGATGTATCTTTCCAATAAATACAATGCACTTATGTTAGTTTTTTTTAATCTTAATACATAAATAAATGGCATGTCAATAATAAATTAATAAGATTCAATATCTTTTCATTTAATGATTTATTTCGGAAAATACAATCTAAATAATATTTATTTAAATTCATTCAAAAGCATGCGTTTTTATTCTTCCAATAAATAGATTTGCATTCATCTTCTTATTGCGCAAAATAAAAATAAATGGATGATCAACAAAGAAATTATGTTCAGGCCCAAAATGTATCATAAGACTTTCCGTAAATACAATAACTGCAATTATAATTTTAAATTAATGTATATAAAATATCTTAGAAGAATTTATTTAATTGCAGGCATATTAAATCTTCCAATAAATAGATTTGTATCAAACTTCTTATTTTGTAAAATAAAAATAAATGGATGATCAATAAAAAATTTGTAGAAACGTCCAAGATATATCATTTGAAGTTTTGTATATATTTTTACTGCAATTAAATTTTAAATAATTATTTAATTTTAATTGATTTTAAGTTATCCCATTGTCTTAGAAGAAGTAAATAATAAAATAAATTTTCGAAAGCATGCATTTTAATTCTTTCAAGGGCTCAATATGAAACTCGTNAATTCGGGTTTTTCAACTCTTCCAACAAATAAAGTTGTAGAAAACTTCTTATTATGTAAGAAGAAAATAAAAGAATGATCAATAATAAAATGGCGCTGATCGGGGCGAGATATCATTGCACTTAATAGTTGAATGAAAACTGTGAAAAATGAAAATAATATAAAATCATGCATAATAAAGGCAATTTATCAAATAGGTATAAAATTTATTAAGTAAATACATTTAAAAAATAAATTTAAAATAATGGATTAAATGTACGTCCAATAAATACAATAATATGAGATTTCTTAGAATGTATTGTTATTAAAAATGGATGATTAATAAAAATGTTTATTTTTCCAGGTGGTTTAAAAAGTGATTCTCGACTTGGTATAACTGTGAAAATATTGTTATTATATTAATTGGATTGAATTATTTTAGTTTATCACAAAATACGTAATTTGCATTTTTATTTATTTGGAATATTTATATTTGCGAAACATATTGTAAGATATATGTATATTTATTTAAATTATTTATAAATTATTACATAAGTTATTAATATAAATACATTGTACTATTTATTTATAATATTATTTGTCTTTATTTTTATTTCGGTAACTTATTATGACTTTTGTCTTTATTTATAAATAAATCACTTAGTTTGCTTTAAACGAATTCTTTAAAGTATCTATTATGAAAGTGAGCTATAAGGTTATATATCAATTAAAATCTATAAATCTACCGAGAAGACTCGCCATAATTTTGAAGTAAATTTTAAATAACATTTAAGTAGCTAAAATACTTTAAAATTTAATCATGCATGCAGTTAAATTAAGTTTAACTTTTTTTTTATAAAGTAAATAAAAGTTTCTAGAAGATATTCACCGCTTCTAGAAGTAACTATTTAATAGAAGTTTATATAAATAAATGAAATAATTGTATATTGTATTTCTGAAGATGTTTAAAAAGCCGAAATGTGCCAAAAATATATTTGAAACAAACTGAGCAATTTATTTTATTGTTTAAGGGGAGAAAATACCTTTAGAACCATTAAAAAAATATTTTTTTCTTTAATAAAATGTTAGTTTAATATGTTAAGAATATGTTGCTAAAATGTTAAAAACAAATTCAAAGTACTTTTGATGTTATATCCCTATAAATCTGACACCCTTACGCTTGGCGTTTGAGCGCTACCTACACGCGTTTTTTTTTTAACTATGTTTTTCAAATTGGCGTTAGCGATAACTCAAAAGTTATTTACCCAATCCAGCTGAATTTTTTTACAATCTCAAAAAAAATTCTAGAATTTGTTTTTTAACTAAAATAATTAAAAGAACACTTCAAGAAATTATATTTTTAATACAAAAAATACTTTAAAAAACATGTCAAAATTGAAAGTACAATCTTTGCGCGGTTTAATTATGTTATTTTTATTTTTTTTTTGCTTTAAATATAAATTTTAATTATAAGTAATAGTAAAAAAAATATATTGTTTGTTTTATATAAAATTCACGATTGCTACAGCTTACGCTGTCTGTTCCGAAAAATATTGCTAGAGCTCCGCCATCTTTAATAATTTAGTTTAAAAAAATATTTTTTTAAAAAGATAAATAATCAATTTAATAGTATTTAAAAATTCAGATGTACTAGTTAAACCGTTCATCCTAAACTAAACTAAACTAAAATTCTAAAGGTATACTTCCCCGTTAGGATAGTTCAGCGAGTGCCAACAAATTAATTAAATATATATTTATTTTAGTTGTTCAGAAACTATAAATTTGTATTTAATAAGGAAATATAATTCCTGAAACAACCCCTAACGAAAAATATTTCATTTTAGAAAATAAAATGTATGAACCTAGCTATAAACAAAATAGCAACAATATCAAAACGGCACCAATTTGCAACCGAATTAGTAGCATATTCACTAATAAAATTCTCATTCGAAAAAACCCTCATTGTTATTTTCCCCATAAATATAACAACCCCTGAATCTTGACGTTGAATTGTAAACAAAAATGGATGATTTGCTATAAAATATTTCGAAATTGGCGGAGGACCCAGACGCATACTAAACTCCACTAGAACATAAATATTATGATCATTTATGCAAGTATTTTGTAAGATACCTTTGCCAGTATTTTTAGCTCGTTTTCTGCAGCATTTTGTGAACTAAATAGCGCAATGTGATTGCAGAAGAATTATTAGTACGCTTGAAAATAAAGATTTCACGGTTCGATTTCATATTTTTTAAATAATAAAACACTTAATAGCATCAAAAAAATATTTAATAAAAATATTACAAAATATTTTTAACCACTAAAACGTCCAATAAAAATATTTATATCAGATGGGATATATTTAATTAAGTAAACGTATCGATGATCGGCGTAAAATTGTCTAGGGGGTCGTGGTGGTAACCCTGGAGTTAACAAATTCGGGCGAACTGAAAANTAAATAATGTTTTTCGATATATTATTTTATTATATAAAATAGTAATACAAAAATATTGGTTCATGTAATGTATATAATGAACACAATTACAAAATGATTAAATTAATTTAAATTATTTAAATAAATTGTAAACTATATTAATTAAGCAGAAATATATATAAAAAAATAAAAATTACAAATTAATAATCACGTCTAGAGAATCTACCGACAAAAACAATAATACTATTTCTGGAGAAGTTACTTAAATCGCGAACATATCTTACTGGAACATTATTTAATTTTACACGATTATTTGTATTAGCGTTTGGAGAGAATTCTGGAAAGAATGGTTGATGAACAGGTGTACGAATATTTTGATTATTATCAGGGAAAAGTAAAGGTCTTTGGGGTATATAATTTTGGGGTTGGGGGTGAGGTTGAGGACGATATTGAGGCTGGGGTTGATACTGAGGTTGGGGTAATTTATTAAATTGTTGTCCCTGTCCAGAATGGTAAATCTGTTGTTGGTGCTGGGAAAGCCGTTTTCTTACAATGTAAATAAATGGATGATTCGCAATAATTTTTTTTTGATTTGGAGGTGTTGAAGGAAGTGATAAAGTCACCACACCAACTATAAAGAATTTCAAAAACTAATAAATTGCGGTTTTTTTTTTTTTTTCAATAATTAAATCATTAAGTATTTTGTTTTGGGCACTTCATCTGTGTCTCGAAATTTAGAAAAAAATATTAAAGCATATTTAAAGCATTTCTATGTACTTGAAAATAAAGCTAAAGCTTTTATATTATAAGATTTAAAGCTTTTATTTATTGGTAATACCGCAAAATTTTATGTAATATTTTTGGACCGTCACCTATTTCCGCCAAGCACCTTTATTTTATTATTATTATTTTTTATTGACAATCATGCAGTGTTTTTATATACTACAATTATTATTTACTTTCAAATATTTCTAAATATCTTTGTAGATAATAGCGCATAAATATATTATAATTTTTTTGGCGTATTATAACAGGAATATATTTTAAATGCCCCCCTTTTAATATATAAAAATAAATTGGCTACCACTTTCGTGGTTAAATATCTTTAATAAAAAAATTTACAATTATTAATAAAAGAGGTAGAGTTTTATAGGTAAATACATAGTAATTATACTTTCTAATGGTAACTACAACGATTTTAAAGCCTTATGAAGACTTATAATTTGGGTTTCGAAATTCTTCCGAAAAATAAAACGACGCCATCTTCTTTTTTCCGAAGAATAATCAAAAATGGATGATCAATGGTCAAAGTAACACGAAACCATGGTAAAGAATCAGCAGACACCCAAACTGCGCAGATACAGAAATTTTTTTTTTTTTCCACAAAATGATTACGTTAAAAAGTAAAAGTATAACATGCACAAAACACTTGAAATCACATTTTTGAAATACGTAAAATCGATAAACGCGTTCAAATAAGAATACGTGCTGTCATCTACGAATTTGACGCGGTGTTACAGTTTATAGAATTTGTAAAAATCTGTCTAAAATGCTGAAGATGTTAGTAGAAAAGATGTTTTGAATAATTGTTAGAAGAGATGTTAAAAAAAGCAACAGGCCGCTGTGTGTTAGTGGTATAAATAAAGCGGATACTTACAATATGTGGCGCATTTTTGTTTTTTGTTTTTTTTTTTAATTGTTATATTTTGAACATAAAACACAGACACTAAACACTTGATAGCGAATAACAATTATAAAAGTGCAAATTTACGTATTTTTGTGCTTTGCAAACACTTAAAGCTCTAGTATAGACACAGTGCCGCATCAAAAAATTCGCAAAATATTTGTCCTAATTATATTTTGCTTTTTTATTATTATTTTATTATTTACTCCAAGCATAGGATATATCAGTAATTTTCATTTATTGTATTATAATTTCCACTATTTAAAAAAAATTTAACTTCAATAATTATAATTTATTTTGCATTTGGCTGCTGAATGTAGCCTTTACCGAATAAGTCAAATTATAAATAATAAAATTTTGTTATACTTTATT
>NEEE01004310.1:30494-40742 GCA_002278615.1 Pogonus chalceus | reverse complement strand
CCTGTTGTTATGCTTTATTGAAATTTTTCACTTTTAAATATATCCTAATTTAGTTTTTTTGGCTCCTTGATAAGTGTTAAAAATAAAATTATTAATTCAAGTTCATTCTATATATCTACATTTTTAATATAAATTTAACACATTATATGATAAGAAAAATTATGGTATTCAACTTGGCAAAGTCCAATTTTAAATATCTCGATTGGTTTAAGATATATTAAAAAAATTTTAAGAAAACCCCTCATATTCATCAAAATTATACTTACAATTAGAATAAATTATACATGAAATGAAAGGAAAATTTATGCCCTGTAGCGTGTCGAAAAGAATTTTAAATTATATTGTTTAGTTTAAAAGATATTTAAGTTTTTCTAAAAATCGGCAAATTTTACAAAAAGCTCTGATGTATAACTTTAGTAATTATGCTAAAATCCATCAAAATTATATACTTCATATATTATATATGAAATAAGAGGGTAGATTATGCCCTGTTGAATAACGAAGAGCATTTTCAATTATCTTGTGTAATTGAAAAGATATTTATATTCTTCTAAAAATGGACAATTTTCGCAAAAATTCCTGATGTATAACCTAAGTATTTTTTATCCAAATCCACCAAAATTAACATTATATAAATTATGCATCAAATGATAAAGAAAACTGTTCTCTTTGGAGAACACAAGAATATTTTTAATTATCTCGTATACTTTTAGAGATATTTAAGATTTTCTAAATATGAGTAATGTTCCCAAAAATCCCTAAGTTTTTTTACTGAAATCTATCAAAATTAAACATTATATAAATTAGGCATGAAATGAAAGAGAAAACTATTCTCTTAAGACCACCAAAGAGCGTTTCTAACTATCTTGTTTAGTTTTAGAGTTATTTAAGATTTTCTATTAATGAGTAATTTTTGCAAAAATCCCTGATGTATAAGTATTTTTACTGAAATCCATCAAAATTAAACATCATATAAATTATGCATCAAATGAAAGAAAAAATTATTCTCTTTAGACCGCCAAAGAGAAATTTTTGCAAAAATCCCTGATGTACAACCGTAGTACTCTTACTTAATTTCATTTAACTTAAGAAATCTACAAACTAACTTCCTGAAAATCGATTTTCAAAATTTCAATCAAAAAATATTTAAGATTAGGCTTAGCAAAATCAAAGAATGTATTTTTTAAATATTTTCATTTAAATCAATTCTAATTCACAATTTTACTGTGTAATATTAAATTGANTCGCAAAAATTTCTTATGTATAATTTAAGTATTTTTTATGGAAATCCCTCAAAATTAACATTATATAAATTATGCATAAAATGATAGAGAAAACTGTTCTCTTTAGAGAATAGAAGAATATTTTTAATTATCTCGTTTACTTTTAGAGATATTTAAGATTTTCTAAATATGAGTTATGTTCGCAAAAATCAATGATGTATAACCTAAGTATTTTTACTGAAATCCATCAAAATTACACATTATATATAAGTTAAGCATCAAATGGAAGAAAAAATTATTCTCATTAGACTGCCGAATAGCGTTTCTCATTATCTGGTTAAGAATTAGAGATATTTAAGATTTTCTATAAATGAGAAACTTTCGCAACAATCCCTTAATACTTTTACATATTTTCATTTAACTTAAGAATTTTACAAATTAACTTCCTGAAAACCAATTTTCAAAATCTCAATTGAAAAATATTTAAGTATTTCTAAGATTGAATCAATGAGCGAAAATATCTAACATATAGTCTTAGTATTATTGCTAAGGCTTATCAAAATCAAAGATTACATATGTAAAATATTTTTAATTAAATCAATTCTCGTATACAATTTTACTGTCTAATATTAAATTGAAAATGTTTCAGTTAATACAAAATTATTTTGAATGTTTTTGAGTGAAGGCCTTGTAAAGCTTTCAAACAATTATAACAATATATATTAGGATATCCGGTATAATGTGTAACATTTTTCTGTTACAGTTAATGCCGCGTAACAATTCCATTCAGGTACTAAAAGTGTTATATAGAAATAATAAATATCCCATTTGGTAGAGAAACGCGAAGGTCAGCAAGTAAAGTAACACAACCTCACATTGATATTAATTTGAAGTAAATTCAAATTAAATCTAAAAGCTTTTCCCTTGTCTGCTTGTTAACTGAAATCTATTTCTATAAGAATGAAAATAAACTGCCCAGTTTTATTATTTTATGGAGCGAAATAAAGATCAATTTACCTTGACGTTGCAGTTTGGTAACTTTTATTTTACCGTTGGGAGAAAAAATACCGATGCACTTTTTTATACCCTAAAGATATCGATAACTTGAAAATCATTGACAATACGGTTTTATTGCCTTTTAGAGATTTATTGCTTTGGTTTTATTAGGGGAAAGAGAATTATCTTTACTTTTGTTCAGCCATGCAAATAAGATAAATAGACTTTTAGAAATATTAACTCAATACTTGAAAATAAATGCATTTTGGGGTTATGTAGCTTATTGTAATTTGAACGATTTGAGTTTTAAACATAATAAACATTAAAAAATAATGAATAAATACTTAAACTGTTCAAAATTTCTAAACAATTTGAAAAGTTTTAAATATTTGATGTATTTGCTACAGGAATAATGAGAAATCAAAGTTTAGTTTATTAAAATTTACTAAGCTTCCCAAATATGTTTGCAGCCACTGATCTCCACAAGGTACAATAGACTATGAGTCACGTCCTCATCTGTGGTGCAATTTACAAACAATAGATCAAATGCGCTTGGCCCCTAACCTGATGTTGGCATGCTTGGTATGCAGTAGCCACGGTAAGGCGACGAGGGTGGAGAATATAACCGAGATCTTGTTCGTATTATATTGTATGCGCGGTATCACCTGTCCCCATAAGGTAACATTATCGTAGCTTGCTTTGAAATTGGTTTCCGACTTTCTAGTGATATAACATTATTATTTCAAATTAAACTTATGGGAGAATCAAAATAAGGAAAAGGATTTTTTTTTTCGACGAAAACAAACGAAATTTCATATAAATTTAACACTATAATATCAACATAAGAATCTTGAATTTAGAATTGATTATTTTGGGGGTAAATATAATGTTATATCAACAACTATATGATTTAAATTAAAGTTCAATAGGTCAAATTCAGGTATTTACAATTCAAATACCCAAATAGTAATATAATCCAATTCAAAGTAACCCTTCATCTAAATTCTGGACCTTTAATATTACTATATACAAATAAAAATTTGATACTATTTTGATAAATAATTTAATATATTTTAATATTATTTTCTCCAGAAACGAGTACTTAAAATAAAAAATAAAAAGATTTTCATCTAATTTATTGAACACATTTCTCCAACAATTTCCTTGAAATGTTTAACTTTCAAGGATTTTATTCTTTATCTATTCAGAAATATATTTAGGAGAGCATTTTTAATTATCTTGTTTAGTTTAACATATATTTTTGTTTATCTTAAAAATGGACAAATTTCGAAAAATTCCTGATGTATAACCTTAGTTTTAATGCCAATATCCATCAAAGAGATTGTTTAGGCAATCTTATTGGATCATAGAAAATATTTCTAAATAGAATACAAAAAGCCTGACGATTTTTTAAAATTTGATCTTTTTGGTCATTTATTGATTTTATATTCTGATGATTATATTTGGCCAATTAAAATATTTTTCAATAGTACACAAAAAGTGATTTCATTCAGAATCAATATTTTTGGTGAGAAGATCCCTTTAAATTTGATGTTGTTGGTCTTTTATTAGTAATATGCTTTAACTATTTTAAAAACATACATTATAGAGATTATTTCTGGAAATTTTATTTGCTTCAGGAAAGTTTTTCTAAGTATGAAAATATGCTATTAAGCTAGAGATACTTTTAAAATTTGATCTTTTTGGTCTTTTATTAGTCTTTTACTTTATCTACTATAAAAATATACATTTCGTAAAGAGACTAACTGTATAGATTTCATTTGGTCTTTACAAATATGTATAAATATGGCACAAAAAGTGCTCCAGTGTGCAAGATATGTTCTTGGGATGAAGATACTTTTAAATTTAATCATTGTGGTCCTTAGTTAGTCTTATACTTTATCTACTTAAAAAAATATATATTTAAGATGATTCTATATAATGAAACAAAGTTATTTAGATTTATTTGTAATTTAATATTAAAGAGTTACCGTGAAGAACTGAAGTAAAAAATGGAAGGGAATATAAATGAAAACGAATAAATAAAATGTAATATCATAAGTTAAATGATCTATTTTGAGCATATCCCTTAATCCACAAGCATGCAAATTCTATTACCTTCAGTTCGATACGCCTTGGAGACAATGACATACCGCAACCCAATCACGGTCAAGTTTGTTAGTTCATTGCGGAACCGATTTCACAACTATTTGAAATTACAGAATATGGAATAAACGAATGCGGTTTTAATATCATACGAGTAATTAGTAAAGTTACCAGACAGAAACAGTTGGATAATGACTGCTGAAATAATAATGGAATCCACTAATGCAGGTACGGATTATTAGGGTATGCTGTGCTGTGCTGTGCTGCGCTAGGGTATACTGTGTACTGTTGTACTTCGCACTTGTTTTATTAAATGTAATATTGCTGCTTCTCTAGAATTGGTTAAATTTGTTTATAGATGTAATTAAATATTTTGCTAATTGTAATATGGTAATTCATGTATTTTGAGATTCATTTTGTAATTACTTTTATTAATTTTAATATGTCCTCTTTGCATATCTATTAAATTAATTGTTTTGCGCTACACGTTACACATTTTAGAATATATTTATAGTAAACACATAGTCCAGAAACTATGTTTGAGTGCAATTTTAATTATCTACATTGAATCTAATTAAACATATTAAGTTGTAATTTAGTTTAACAATTAACCTAAAATATTTCTCTCATATTTTATCGTCCTACAACGTCTTAAAATAAGTTTTGGAGCTTTCAAACAGAATTATACTTTAACGAGGTATTATTATTTAAAATTTTGAAAAGACTATATTTTTTATTTGCTTCTTTTGATACTTTAAAGTGCCTAATTTCATAATTTTTCTAAGAAAAGAAGGGCCTGTTGTACAAAGCAGGTATTGCTAACTAAAGATTAGAATCTTCAAAAAATGTTAAAACTGAAGTTTTCTCGAAAGCTTTTTTTTTTTTCGATGGTAGGTAATGTTTCTAAAAAAAAAAAACCTATCCACTTGAGATTATAGAATCTTGATCTCCACTACTTTTTTTGAAGCTTAGACCACTTTCATTCATTTATATTACTGCTTAATTTTCTTCTAAGCTTCTTAGGGTCAGAAAAAATGGGACAAAAATCGACCACATTTTGCGGATGACACTTTATTTTTTAATAATAAGTAATATAATAATACATTGTTTACTTAAACTTCAAATAGCGCGAAACAGGCCAAAAAAATTGTTCAAACAAAAATTTCATATTCCAGGAACAACAAATTTAATTTTATAGTAATTGTAATTTAAAAAATAAATTACATGTTCCGTGCAGCTCGAGAGTTTAATTGTATGTTGATAAATAAATGACCTTTACATTTATTTTTCCTCTAAAGCTCTCTGAAAGCATTTTCATATTTATTAAAATAGTATTTAAATGTTTTAATAAGTTATATTAAGTTAAATTGAATCTTCTTATTGTAGTATTGCAATATTGTGCAGTATTACGTTAAAAGATATGAAATAAAATGTATAACATTGTCTGAACGATGACAATGAAAGCATTATTAAATGATTCTGCGCTTGTGCTGTGTCCATTATAATATCGTGCAATCTACAGTGTGAAGAACGTTGTATGATGTTTTTATTTTGCCATTTCACTAGTGGGAGTAGCCATTCATTGAATCACAATAATTGTAAAGTGCATGTTGGCAGTTTCATGGTCTTTTGTGATACAAGTGCTACATATACATTAACTAATTCAACGCTCGCTTATAATGTTATTTTTATTGCTTTTATTGTTATTATATATAATATTTTATCATATATACTATTTAAATCACTTAAAAGGTTAATTTTACTCATTCTGACATGAAATGTCATTAATATTATTCATTTGTTTGAATCTTAATATCAGTAAGCTTTGGTACTAAAATAGATTCATTTCTTTCAATGTCAAAAGGAACAATTAAAGTAATTTAAAGGATTTTTTCTTGCAATTGTCAATTCCCTATATAGTCTAAATTATCCCTACAAAACGGTTTGCTTGAACTTGATGCCGTTCTGCACTTATTTCGTTTTTGAGCGTCACGGTATCGCATCTGACATTAATCTTTCGTCAAATTTTAAACGCGTTTTTCTCGAACTGACATTTTTCGAACTGGGGGGAAACAGAACTCGAAAACTACTGAACCGATGAAGGAGACAAAATTGATTGCAGTTTGTGCTACAATCAGCCATTACTATTAACATTTAAAAAAATTTCGGGCACTTGAATCTAACAAATAGTGGTCAAAAATCTACCACTATTTTCAAGTGGCTAGAATTTTATGAATTTTCAACTATTTGACCTCCAAGTAACGGAAGCTCCAAAGACTTCAATGTAAATTTTAGTTTTTTTTTAAACCGATTTTGTAACAGATGACTGTGATGACCTGTGGGCTTTCGCCCGTGTACAAATGTCTGGCCTGCAACGCTCGGACGTCTACCCACCTAAGAAGCGCTACAGATTTGACAGGAACTTGAAAAAATTTGAACCAAAAATACATGACTTATTTAGTGTACTAAGATTATTATGTTGAGTTGAAAAATAAAAATTTCAAATAAATATAGGTTAACAACTGAATCTAAGATTAAAGCTATCATTTCTATAGAAGAGAAATTCACTTGAAAATGACCAAATGGTGGTACTTTCATAGCTACCTTAAACAGTTAAAACTATTTCTTTTTTCTTTTAAATTAAAATATTAGTTAACTTTGAGTTCCAAGTATAATTACAAATTTACCATCATTTAAAATAGGTAAAAATATATTAAATACAAGTATTTAATAAATCGCATTGTTTAAAATTAAACATAAAAAATGAACTTGTAATACCACAAAATAATACAATATCTTTGTGTATTTTATCTATTCAACAATGTATACTACACGTATGAGGCTAAGTTCAAATATTTATCAACGAAATACACTGAAATTTACTATTTACAATGGTTGTTTGGTGTTTGCTGCACAACAATCCAGGGTTAGAAAATATTCCACTGTTCAAACATCAGAACAGCTTATTATGTTACTGAAGCTTAACTTGTTAACATTTTAATCGAACTATAATTTATTTTATATATTTCTTCAACAGAAATAACTTGTTTATTTATAGTGTTACTATAAAATAAAGGAAATACTATTATAGTTAGATTTATGTTTAACATATTCATATAAAATTAACAAGACATGACATGAAACAGTGTGTTAAAACATAAATATTTTGTCACGTGCTTTGTAAACAATGCAACCTAATAATGAAGGTGTTAGAAACATGATAGCCAGAAGTCTAAATAATGCATTCTACCTTCTATGTACCTATGCAAACATAGTTATTATTTATTGCATAACAGTAAAAACATTTAGTTCTGAATTTTTTGCTGCGTATCTTTATATAACTTATTCTGACCTACACCCACTATGATCTTCCTTATAAGTAGTGCATTATCAGTCCAGTATAGCGTTGCGATTTCATCTAGACTTGGATTCTTAAAAATCCATATTATATTTCTACAGAATCTTTATAGTAAATTGTAGGTGGTTTAAATGATAAAATATGAGAATTTGTACTGACTAGAACGGACATGCTCCTGCATGTGATTTAAGGGAATCGTTATAACTGTAATGCAAATTAATTTTGAATTTCCTCAAAGAAATAAAGCTTTCGAGGCGACATTTACAATATAACTAATATATAAGGAAATTTATTAATATGTAAATAACAATAACTGATTTTGTTAGGAACTGTTTGTATTAAGATAGATATAAATTGTTAAAACTTGTTGTTAGTGATTTTATCTTGTAAGTTATTGTTAATACCTATATACCCATATTGGGATAATTGCAAAAATATGACAACTTTACTTTTTATTGCTGTATTTGGAGGTTGAATATAACGGAGATGATCATAATTTATATTTATGCAAAATGTTTTTAAAAGAATCGTCACGAAATGAAATTTATTATGATTTGAAATAATGATAAAATGTTACCATATCTAATCTGATTTATTAGTTGTTTTATTCTAATTAAAATATAACTAGCAAAGTCAGTACGATTGCAAATTTTATATTATTGAAATAACAGAAAATATTATAATTAATACCGAACAAATGATCGATTATTTTCTCAATAAATATATGTCTGAAACTGGATATATCTTTAAAAAACTCACCAATCGAATAAAAACGACACATATGGTTCTTAGATTCTTACCTGCAAAAAAGAAATAACTATTAGTATATAAGATTAGGATTTAATAAATAAAAGTACTATTCATTTCGAACCAAAATTTATTTTTTCTAAGACTAAGAATTCATACAAGAATGGTATGATAATTTTCAATCATAGAATAGTTACACTCTGTGCGCAACTGTGAGGTATTATTATGCACTAGTGTTTAACAAAGTAATATTAACATTCAGAATTTTTTGGATTTTATGATAATTTATAGTATCTAATTTGAAACTTTTATAGGAAAAAGAGGGTCTTTTGTACATAGATGACATTGCTGACTAATATAAGACACTTCAAAAAAGGTTAAAATTTGTGTCAAAACTTTAAACGCGTTTTTCTCGAAACAACTTTCTTTCCACTAGCCGAAAATATTTCTCAGAAACTATAAAACGTATCTACTTGAGCTTCTAGAATTTTGATCTCACCTAATTTTTCTGTAGTTTGGATTACATTCACTCAATTATATTAATATTTAATATTTTTCCGGGCACTTTAAAGTTCAAAAAAGGCAAAAAATCGACTAATTTTTTCGGATGGCTACCATTATATTAATAATCAAGAGTTTACAATGTCCATAAACCAAATTCTAGATAATTTAATATAAATTAAGGACTGCTACTTATTTTTAGATTTCAGATCACAAATCAGGAGAAAAGTTTTCGGGCATCCGAAAAAACACGGCGGGCATGACCTTATTTAAGGCTACATTTAAAGGCCAAACCGAGCCTTAAAAAAAATGATAATCACATTTTATAGCTTAAATATAAATAAACAAACTATTTTCAATTCTAAATTCTCAAAAACAAAAAAAAACAAAAATTCTGAAACAAACCCGCTATACATAAAGAAAATAAATTTACTAGTATAAGCAAGGATAAGAAACACTGAAATAATTTTAAAGGACCTTGAGCAGCAGTGGTAGTATATATTTTAAAAATATACTACCTCTGCTGCTTCAAGTTCCTTCAAAAAATAATATCAGAAAGGGATTTTGTGAATAGAGTTTTAGCGAGTTTACTGTGAATTATTTAAAAATGAACATTCATATAGATAAAACTCATTAATATAAGTACACTGCAAAAAATAAAAACTTCGTCGATAGTAAGAACACAAACAAGTATAAGATGTTAATTAAATTCTCCACTTTTACTTTTACCGATGTAAAATAAACACAATAGCATCACGTTCATCTAACATTGTCTTAACATAAAGCGTTAAGATTCTCGTTAACAAATAATCACGTATACATATATCTGAAATGAAAAGCATTTGAAATGAAAATAATAAAATGCAATGTAGTTGACACTTTGACTATATAAGTTCGCAATTAGCCCGTTATGAATCATGTTTCCTAGAACAAATCACACGTGTAAAGCGTCTTTGTTAAACAATTTGAACATGTTGGTATAGATGGGCAATTTATATGGAATTGGCGATGACATGCAAAAGATAAATATTAATTATTCACAGCTGACGCGTCCCTGCATTTAAAGTATTTGTATATTGAGTTTACGGAAGGTCGTCTCAAGTACATACTAATGTCCTTTCACTCTTAAACGGTGATGCTAACTGCACTATATTCAAGAGCGAAAATATTTTTCTTTTATTACTACAACAAGGAAACTGCTTATTATAAAAAAAAAACTTTTATTTCTTAAGAAGATATTTTCATTCATTCTACAATAATATTTCGTTTATTTAATATTAAATATTTGTAATTGGATCAAATATATATTTTCTAATA
>NEEE01004310.1:18934-30392 GCA_002278615.1 Pogonus chalceus | reverse complement strand
TAACAAACTTTAGAAAAACTATAACATCATAATTAAAACAAAACTAACAACATAAAGCTACATAGCATCTTATAGTGACCATATTTGCTATAGCTATAATTATAATATTTTTATCTATTTTATTTTTTGTTTCCCATCGTGCGTGGCTTGCCGCTTTATCAAAGAACAAGAGATTTCAAAATTAAAATATATTGTAATACTTTATTTAATAAAAAAGCACACAGCGTGCTGAGGTTCCTATACCGTCCATATTGGCTATAACAATAATTATAATTTGTGTCCAATCAATTTTTTGTATTCCCATGCACCGCGCGACACTATATTGTATTTTGGTTAAACGATTTTTATAAAATCACGGTTTAGGAGTAAAATAGGTCAAAATATTCATCTGCTACAGTCCTACTTCCAGGGAAAATCATTGAAGTCCCCTATACCGCCTATATTTACTATAGTCATAGTTATAATCTGTATTTTGGTCTAACAATTTTGGTGAAATATAATGGGTCAAAAAATTCATTTGTTAAAGGTTCATCACTAGAAAAAATCATTTAAGACCTTTTTTACGGTTTTATATACAGTAAAACTATAGTCAGGCAACGGAGTCCTATTTACAAATATAATGAAAGAAATTGAATTACCACAAGATATTATTTCAAACAATAATCTCTATAATAAAATGTTCGAAAACTAAATGAAGAGTTGAAGCAAAGAGCAATACTTGTGGAACTTAATGTATTATCATTGATATCATTGTTTAACTTCACCGTGAGTACAAAATATACTTTGACAGCCCTGTGTGTGTCATTTTCCAAAATTAAAACGCCAGAAACATTTTAAGTACTCTTACCACAAGATAATCCATATCATACTTGTAATTTAGTGTGGAAGGAAATTTTAGGTCCAAATTGAATTACGATTTTGTATTGAAAATAAAATTTAACCACAATCCCGAGCGCAGCTCGGTTATCCTGATATTGTATTTTAACTTAAAATTATATTAAAGTATTAATTGCTTAATAATTGAATAGAAATATAGAAAAGAAACTAATATTTAGATATCTTATAACACTTATCAATATTTCATGATATGCATAAATAAATAAACAGCAATTAAAAAAATATGTAACATTTGTGAAATTCTAGAACGACCATTTATTGCATGTATTTACATATACACGAAGTATTTACACAAGTAATGACCGTTAAAGAGTCTCAACAACCTCCGATAAAAATCACAACAACAATTCCAAACACCCACATTCTGTGAATCACTTAACATGGAAAATAGCAGCGGGTTAATTAATTTGTAACACAACCATTCTGCAATTTAACACTCTTCTATGGTGATTACAACGATGGTGTAGGCGATTGCGCACACACCTTTTCATTATTTATTGACTCTTGCTTCTTTATTTTATATATTTCATCAAATTTATCTCAATTCTATTTCATATTTTCTCTTTATAAGTAAATAAATTCAATATATTAGTTTTATAATAACTAAATTATTAAATTATTGAAGTAAAATTTAATGAAGAATTTATTTTTCAAAACAATTATTGCTGCTAAACATTTATATATTTTGATTTTAGTTTAAATTATATTTTTATTTTTAACAAAATATCTGTAAAAATAAATTATTCAAAAATTAAAAACAATTACAACTTTTGTATATATTTTGATTAATTTTCAGAGAAAGTTTTAAATTTTGTTTTTGAAATCGAAAAGCGGAAGAAGTATATATAAAAACGAATACCTCGACTTACGAACAATGTCTCAGTTTACGAACGTACAAAAAACAAACTCATCGACTAGCGAAAAGTACTCACTTCTTTTTTTTTACTTTTTGCATTAAGTTAGCTCTTAGTTTTAGAATTAGACTCTCTCATTCCAAGGAATAATTTTCCTTCTCCTTTTCTTATTTCCCCCTTGATTCCATCTTCCACCAGCAATATACTTCCCCGAAGGAAATTCTACATTAATTATGTTTTATATTAAGATTTTTGTATAATTTAGGTAAGCTTAAATTGTTTTTTAAATTTTTAATACATATAGTTCATATAAAAGTAAATAAAGTATCAGCCACCAGCAACGATCTACCCAGAAAAAAGAAAGTGTGTAATAATTATATTTTTTATTAAGATTTTTGAATAATTTAGGTTAACTTTAATTCTTTTCTACGTTTTTATTCCACAAAATCCATAAAAATTTAAGAAAGGATGTTTCTGTAGCGGGCAAATGAATTGAGTTCAGAATCTGAGATACAAATATTTGGTTAGAAACTGGAAAATAAATCTACAGTTGATTTTAACTGATGTAGTATTAGTATATCAAAGATACAATGAAGAAAAGAAACGAAGTAACATAGTATTTAGTGTATTTGTATGAAATTTATATAGCTGCTTCCCTATCCAACAATCCAGTAACAAAATAACCATCATTTTCCATTTATCGCAGTACAGTTACCTCATAATGGCTCAAACATGGAGCAATTGCAAGTTGGTAACGACAACTGCTTGGACGACAATAACAAACGAACAACGGGAAGACAGTAACAGCAAGCAAGCAACGACGACTATACGACATCAAGTACTATCCCAAGTAAATACGTGTGGGCAAATACACACCGCCACTATTATAATATCTGAATAACACAAGACTGCGATTGTTTTCACTGACCCCTGGCCTGTTTCGTTGTCTACGCCACTACCGTGTTAAAATAAATATTAAGATCATTTGCAATAATGTTCCTACTTCGTTGTTGTTTAATAGTTACATGTGTGAATTGGTGACTGTTATTATACTGCTTATTTACTATGTTACAAGTTTTTTTAACACTTTCAACCAAAACAAAATGTTACTTTCCTTCTCATGCGTCGCTATTTTCGAATTATTGATTTACTGTTTTATTGTTTTAATAATATTTTAATTGCTTCACGGATCCTTCTATTAACCTGATAAAAAAGATGATAAAAATAACATAAATATTTATCCTATTAAATGTAATGATTGAAATAAATTATATACAGGAAAAACTAAGATAAATATAACTTTAAGATTAAATAGTTATTTATGCATTCAGGGAGTAAAAAGATGGTTTAATCTCGAAATTATAAGAAATGCACTTTACTCTTGAGATTTTCTAACGATCGTCAGTTACAATTTATTTAATCAGTTTGAAATTTGAATTCATATTATTTTCCAACAAAAACCAATAAACTTAAGTTATTATTATGTTGCGAAAGATACAGCTNTAGTTTCATCCCCTAAAGCGGAAAAGAAGGACCTATTGTACGGGGCTGGCATTGCTGACTAAAGATAAGAATCTCCAAAATATATAAATACTTGTGTCAAAACTTCAAACGCGTTTTTCTCAAAACCACTTTTGAACTTTTACAATCTTGATCTATAGTAATTTTTTTTCTGGAGTTTGGACCACTTTCATTTAATTATATTAATATTTAACATTTTTCCGAGCGCATTAAAGACAGACAAAAATTGGGGACAAATTCATCCACTTTTGGCGGAAAGCCCCCATTTTGATAATTATCAAGAGTTTACATTGTCCATAGTCCAATCTTCAGTTAATTTAATATAGATTACGGACTGCTACTTTATTTTATGTTTCAGATCACAGAACCGGAGAAAAAGTTCCGATCCTCTAAAAAACAACAGGTTGACATGAACTCATTTAAGGCTACATTAACAGATCAAACAGGGCCTTTTAAAAATAATCACATTTTATAGTTTAATTTTAAATAAACAAGTATTAAGCTCACATCAAAAAAATACCGTATCTGTAACGATAAAACACCTTTGAAAAACCAATATAAATGTCCTATTTTTTTATATATCTTAAACTGGTTAAATTTTAAAGAACATACAAGCTGTTATATTAAGCTTCAATCTTCATTAAATCAACAAATAATTTCTTATCTTCATAATAAAATTCTAAGAATTGCCATCAGCAAATTCAATTTAAAACTGAAATAATTTCTAACTACAAACATATTATTATGATAATAAAATTCTTATTTTAATATGATTACTTTCCATCGCAAACAGAACCTCTTTCGAAACAGTAATGAAATAGAAAACAAAGAATTTTATTAGTTATTTAGGAACTTAATGTTGTATACAGTGATATAAAAAACTATAAAACTTCAAATTTACTACGACGAGAATAAAAGAATGTTGGAAAGTAAAATTAAACAAAATTTATCTTTATAATCTAGTCATAAAAACTTGTCTTTTCAAAACAATTTTTATGGAAAAAAGTAGCATAGTTCTAGCAGCTAATCAATTCCGTGTCTTCAAATTATTTATATACAAATAAAATCGTTAAAAAATAATTATCATTCCAAATTGTTAAATTTTACGACCCCATCAATATTAATAACCAGTTTTAATATCGACTAATTTTAAATGTGATATGATTTTGACAACATTTCGCTGTAATTATTTGGAATTTTATGTAAAGGTATGTTAAGTAGATGTAATTTTGATTGGAAGAAATACCGAAGATTGCAATCATTTTGCGAATTTCTAGCTGATTAAAATTTATAAATTTTTCGGTTTCTTTGATTATTATTTATTTATAAGCTTGAATTGTAGTTTTATAGCATTAATAAGACGTTCGTTCACTTTATCCAGTTATTTTAAAAAGAGACCCCAACCAGAAAGTTTCTAAAAATTGATTTTTTTGCATAAATCTATTCCTTATCCTGTCTAAAATGACACCCCAAAAGAATTTATTGATATTCGAAGTTATTGCAAAGATACAAGAAGAAATGTTTAAGCCGTTCAATACGTTAACTACAATACCGAAAACTTTAAACATGTTTTTCTTGATACCTCGTTGATCAAACTGGGGGCCATTTAATCCCGGGAACCATTCTATGAAATCACTTTAATCACAAGAAAAAAAATTTAAATACTTTAACTTTAACAAACATAAACAAACGTAATATTCCGTAGCCACAAATAAGAATCAAAAACTTTGTAACTACAAAATAAGTAATAAAATACCGCAACAAATTTTAATCAACAAGAAATTGTCGCAGTAACTCGAGCCACGAAATTATAACGACCTTAAGTACACGAACAAACACAGGAGTCAAATATGTAATTCAATTACTAAGTACATATACACAGGGTAAGTTTGGACAACAAAGAACATTACAAACAGACTGCGCCCCTGACCGGAAATCGAATCGGAGACGTCAGCTGTCCAAACTATTTGCTGCTGCATATTGTCTAAATGGAAAATCAACGCTTGGTTTATTTTAACATCTCTAAGATATTCCTAGTTTTATTTCTTATTTATTAGAATTAATAAATTTAGAGAAAATTATTTGAACATAACGACGCCACAAATCATTTACATTTTAGGTCAATATACCGTCCCCCATTTTGTTGTATTACCGTGTAGTAAACCGTACGATTTATTATATACTTGAGTCAGACTTATCTATTGAAGAATTTCATTGGTAGTATTGAAATGTTGCAGTTATCTGCGCAAAGAAATATGTTAATTTATTATTAATT
The DNA here is from genome assembly GCA_002278615.1 of Pogonus chalceus. NCBI lineage: Eukaryota > Metazoa > Arthropoda > Insecta > Coleoptera > Carabidae > Pogonus > Pogonus chalceus. Next base: position 24,845 of record NEEE01004310.1, on the reverse strand, counting down.
GTTCAGTCAATGATCATTTTATTGAAAATGCCGCGAGATAAGATTATATTTATTTATTATAGTATTATTGGATATTATTTGTTGTAACATACGTCATTTGAAGTAAATTATATTTAAGACACTATCGTTTATAACGATTAACCAGTTTTAACGACCTAATTTGCTTAAAATTGTCATGATAAAATGTACTGAAGATGTTTCGAATACAACGACATGGGTTATTATAAGAGATATCATTTAAGCGGCGATTTTTTACTGCTGCAGGTAAATATAATTATTCTTATATTTTCTAAATGAGGTCTTTTACGATTAAGGGGAAACCTCACCCTCAGGGTTTCAAAATATCGATTTTTTTGTATAAATTAAATACTTATCCTGTCTAAAATGACCCTCTAAAAGGGTTTAATGATATTCGAAGTCATTGTAAAGATACAATACGTTAACCATAGTACCAAAAAATTTAAACGCATTTTTCTCGAAACCACATTTTTCAAACTGTGTGCTAGTTTTACTCGGGAACCATTCAATGAAATCACTTTAATCTTTATCGTAAAACTGTTTTTCCTATCGTAAAGCGCAGGATTTTTTTGATTTTTTAATTTTCCGAATTTTTTCATAAACAAATTTATAACATTTTTTTTTCAAACTGCTGCCATTACGGTAATTTTTTGAATTTTTAAAATTCCTATGATTTACGATGGTAAATTTAATATACAAGGTATCCCAAGAGGGTCGGGGTATTTCCGAAATTTGGAAATCTTTCGAACATTTCAATCGCAAAATTTAATCGTTGAAGATGGTCTGTTTGTTTTAATTCTTGCACAAGCTGAATTTTGTAAGGTTTAAGATGCAAATCCTTCCTTATAATTCTTTTTAAAGACGATTTTCGAACGTTTAATTCTTGACCCTTTTGGGACCCTCTACAGTTTAAGAACATCAAAACGATTTTATTCTAACTTCTTTAAGACTGATGGCGACTAGCACCTATAGAGGTGCCTTTTTTGGATGTGTCTAACGCTGAAGACTACCACAACTCCAAATATTAATATTTTAACTTCAAAAAATTTTGTTATAATAAATAAAATAACTGTAATGATATAGTAAAAACTCCATATGATTCGATTATTATTAAACACTTAATCGCTGTTTTTTTAGAGCTGTCAGGGTAGGGACCCTTAATTAACAATTTTTAGCGATACGATTTTATTACAAAAGCTGGAGCTTAATATTCCAAAAATGTTTTATAAAACTATTGCTCAAATAATATAATAGGTTTTATTACATTTTTTAAAAATACTAGCATTAAAATAATCTATATTTTATAGTGTAATACATTTATTTTAATAACATGCAATAATACTGGTAATAATTTAATTCCATATTTATTAATAACAAAGTTTTTTAGTTTATTTTTATACTTACAGATAATCTGTAAATATTAGAAATACAGTAATTATAAATAATTACAGAATTTTCTAACAGTATTTTAAATTTCCCACGAATCAATCAGAAAACTAGATCAAGTTACCTAGCAAAACAGTATATGATATATGACGTTAATTATAAATGCAGTTGACTTGTTATAAATATATAAATAAATTAATTGAAATGAAATATAATTAATCTAACGAAATATCTGCAGTAAAATGCAACAATGATTCATTTATTCAACTGTGTTGAAATAATTGTAGCAAAAAATGTGTAATGTTTTTTTTTTTATATAAAATATACGTGAACATTCTGTCTTTTTTCTGCCTTTTGTAATATTTCATCTTGACACGTTGCATTGTAGTTTAAATCCCTATTCACGAAGTGCTAGAATAAATCAAGTTAAGCATAACAGTTAAATTTTTGTTTTTTATATTATGTGCCTACTATGATTTTAATTTTTCTCGGTATTTTTAGTTTTATAGGGAACTAATTATGAATATATTTAGCACAAAATGCGGCTATGATGAATAATGTTATACATATTTATAAATATGGTCGTTTTAACAATTAAATTATAATTTTAATTTAGAAATTTAGCAAACTGACGCAGGCAGTTGTTTCTATCAAGAATTTTTATATATTTCATTAGCTTCAAGTATCAATCAAGTTCTTGTTAGTTAATTTTTTATTTATTTTACTTTGTTATAAGATATTTAGTACCTTGATTTTATTTAAAAACAGAAAATTAATGTATACTAGTATATTCTGTAATTAGTTTGGAATGAAACATAATTCAGCTCAAAACAAAGTTTGTCAAACGAGAAAAGAATGGTCATTTTTAACGTGTTGCAGAATATAATTTCTCTAATAATGAGATACCAGATATCACCATTTTGGGATTATATGTGTTATAAGGTAATATAAACTTCATATTTCTTTATTAAACACTAGTGTATAATAATACTGCACAGTTGCGTACAATTTAAACATTCTATGATTGAAAAATATAAAAAAAATTGCATGAAATCCGTAATAGTATTAAAGAAAGTATTTTTTTAAATTAATATTATTGTACTAATTTAATATTTGTAAAGCCACGGCTGCTGTGTGCAGTCTTGTCAAAATAATTAATATAATTATAGAGCACGCAATAATAAAATTTAAGATTATAATAAATTAAATGTATGTAAATAAAAGAAATATCATTAAAATTTTAATGCAAACTTCAAAACCAAATCCAATAAAGTATAATACCGGATAAAGTGACATTATTAAAAATTTTCGTTTATGAACGAATGAAATTAATAAATGCAGTAAGTTTTCGAATTCATAGGAAAATGCAAAATCGCGATCAGGTAGTTAGAGTTCGCGTTGTGTCTGAAAAACTTTGTTACTTTAGAAAACTTGAGTCATTCCATTATGAAGCGAACTCATAAGTTCAAGTTCTTTTGCGCGTTGTGGTTCGCGATTGCAACTGCTTGCGGTGTCGTTATACGTAAACACTAAAGAAGAATGTGTACAAGTTTTCTAGTTTCTTTTATTTTTTTCTTTCTGTCTTTTCTTTATGTTTCTTTTCGTTTATTGTTGCTACTTTAAATTGATATTATGTATTGGGAAGTATTTTTATTTATATTATATCAAACTTAGTTGTTTTATACGATAAACTTAAAGGTTAAGTTATTATAAAACAAAACACAAATGCAATCATGAACATCTAACTACACACTTAAGGTGTTTAAGCTAACACGACGACATTAAAGTACATTTAAAACAAAATTAAGATAAAATCTAACCTATATTTTATATTTTAATAACTTAAATCATTACTGTAATAAGTATAAATACTAAAACATTTGTAAAAGACATTTACGATATTAGTAACAACAACAAAGTGGCCAAAATGTAGCAACCAGGTCACGAATGTGCACCAGTGAGTATAATATGTAATCTTATTTGCTGTATTGACTTGAAATGGAATAATACCTGATCTTGTTATTGGCAAAAGTTATATTGATAAGTTTATTACGTATATAAGTCAAATTGAAATGTAACATTGTAATACAAAGATACTTTTTACAGTCGAACAATTAATAAATANTTTTTTTTTTTTTTTTTTTTTTTTTTTCTTGCTCTTTTAATCTTGAACTACTCTTTTAAAATACACCGCGTTTAATGCAATTCTTGCATTCAAATTTAATTGAGTTTTAGTTTGAATTATTAATATAACAGTATATTATTGAAATAATAGAAAATATACTAATGAAGTCGTAATAAAATATAAAATAGTTGTCAATTAATAATGATCGATTATTTTCTCAATAAATATATGTGTGAAACTTGATATGTCTTTAAAAAAACTTACCAATCGAAAGAAAAGGACACATATGGTTTTTAGATTCTTACCTGCAAAAAAGAAATAATTATTAGTATATAAGATTAAGATTTAATAAATAAAGGTACCATTAATTCATAGAATAGTTGCATTCTGTGCGCAACTGTGAGGTATTATTATGCACTAGTGTTTAATTAGATAATATTAGGGGTATTGCCGTTAGGAATTATAAAACAATAGACTTTTTTGAATTTGTTGATAATTTATAGTATTTTGGAGCTGGCACTGTTGACTAAAGGTAAGAATCTTCAAAAAAGGTTAATATTTGAGTCAAAACTTAAAACGCGTTTTTCTCTAAACCACTTTTTTCCGCTGGCCGGAAATGTTTCTTAGAAACTAGAAAATGTATCTGACAGAGCTTCTAAAATCTTAATCTCCATTATTTTTTCTGAAGTTTGAACTACTTTCATTCGTTTATATTTATATTTAACACTTTTCCGAGCGCCTTAAAGTCAGAAAAAAGGAGACAAAAATCGACTACTATTTTCGAGTGTCTGCCATTTCGCTTTTTTCGGATGGCTACCATTATATTAAAAGTTTACATTGTCAATAGTCCAAACTCTAGAGAATTTAATACAGATTAAAGACCTCTACTTAATTTTAAGTTTCAGATTACAGAATCGAAGTAAAGTTTCCGGTCCTCCGAAAAAACACAGCGGACATGGTTTTTATTTAAGGCTACATTTAGTGGTCAAAACTGACCTTTTAAAAGTAATTAATTATCACCTTGCATAGAATAAATATAAATAAATAAGCTGCAAAAAACAGTAAGATACTAAATCTTGAATTTACTCCAAAAAAATTCCTGAAAATCTGTCAAAAAACACGTTATCTAAACGGTAATACCCCCTTAAATCAAGTTTATTTTTGGTTACATTTTTTTTTTAATTTAACCAAATTTATACTATTAGAGAAAGTATAGTCCGCAACATATTTGGAATAACTATTATCATTCCAATCTTATTACAGAATATATTATTTTATATTTCATTTTCTGGAAAGAATAAGATATTATGTTTTAAGAATTTATCATAAAATAGCGTCTATATTGAATGGATATAATGTAAATATTTTTCGAAAATTGTTTTTATTAGCCATAAGGCCGAAGAACAACATCATAGAAAATCTTACAACACAAGGCAAGATTTCAAAAAATATATATTAACTTGTTGTATCTCCTACTGTATGAACAGAACGCGTATAGCTAAAGAAATCTTAAGTAATCAGTGCAACTATTGCTATATCTTCGTAATTCCAACGATAAATCATAGCTGGAGGCGGGTCCAGCCAAAGCCCTCTGTTTAGATACACACTTAAATTAATAAATTCAATTACTGCGATAGTCATTAAGGTACTAATGTATCCTCTGGATGTTTCTTATGAAATAAGCATGCAATGAATAACTATTTTTGTAATTGCAGTATTATGATTTAGTTTTTGTTGTTAACTATATGTATAACTATTTTATTAATTGAATTTTTGATGTGCTTTTAATTGAACGGGAAAAAATGTTTAGTTTTTTATATGTTGGTATGTTTTTCATGTAATTGTAACTTTATTTAATTGTAAGGTTTGTAATGATATGATAAATTGAATAATTACTTTTTGTTATTATTTCATTTGTATTCATTTAAAATAGTTTTTTTTAATTATTTAGTTAGTTGTTCTATTTTACAAGTAAATTTGGTCCTTTCTAAAAAAAACGAGTTAACTCAAGTAAATCAAAAAGGAGCTACCTTTTAAGTCAAAATAACTGGACAGAGCCACAACAAAATTTGGTCATTTCTGAATAAGATAAATTAACTCAGGTGAAAGACAGAGCTACCTGTTCAGCCAGGATAACTGGTCAAAGTGACATATAAATTTGGTAATATTAAGACTCAATGTTTAGGCGCCCCTTATTTCAACCCAATTTAAATCTGCTCTGAGTAGGGTGGGGCTGTATGGGGGTAACGAAAGAGAGTTGCAACTTACTTGTAAGATCACTTGGTTAAGAGTTTTCACATTGTAAAGACAAGTATTTCTGTACTTTTGTATTTAACTAATAATATTTAAAAAATTACTTAATTTATTCACTTAATATTTGAT
>NEEE01004310.1:1832-16028 GCA_002278615.1 Pogonus chalceus | reverse complement strand
CTCTGTCGGGGCAGGACTATTGTCTAAAGGTGCTCTCCCCACCATATATTTAAAAAAAAATCTCCTTGTGCGCTCAGATGCGCGCAGAAGCGGCAGGATTTAAGGGGAAAGTAAACTCTGAATTGTGATTTGTCGCTCGAAAATACGAGTGAGGGAATATTCGTGCACCTTTACGCAATGTATCCTGTAACCCTAAGAAAACGAGCACCTTTACGCAAAGCACCTTTACAAAGTGTCAACTGTAAATATTAATTGTTAAGTATATCTCTAAAATTATAATTAACTTTTATAAGAAGAAAAAAAAAAACTTAAGTAAATGAATTTATCGATATTTTTATAAATTAATTTTGAAATATTAACATACAATAAATTGTTTAGGCTTTATGAACTAATTAATTTTTTAAATTTGTAATTTGTTAGATTTTTAGGTTAGAATGTTTAATGTGAAAATAGAGATAAATTTAGAAAGTGTAACTGTTGAAATTTAAAATAAATTGAATAAAACGTTTTATAGGATAAGCTGAAAGCATGAATGGTTGGTTAGCAGAAACATGTACCACGTAAAACATTCAAAAGGAAAATAATGTATTAGAAGGGACTTTTATTAATTGGCTAGTGTAGCTGTAGCAAATCTGTGCGAGCCTAATTTCCCACATCAAATAAAAATCCAAGCCAGCCGTCGCTTTCGAATCTCCGTCCGAATGAAATTTATTCCCGTCATTCAAGTGAATTGAAATCGTCCTTTATTCCCGGCCGGTGAGATATTACGCTCAAAGTGGAAAGATTCCGAATAGCGGCGTCATTGACAAGGAATGCGCTTGCGTACTGCTCTTAGTACGTGCTAAATTGTTCGACGACACTCTAATTTCTAACGCGGTCCATTCTCTAGAAAATCCTTTTTCGTTTCGGGTTTGATCTTAAAGGTCAACGCACTTCATAAACGATATAGGCACTGATTTTTCTACTTATTTGTCTCTTCTTTACTTTATTCTTTCCAACGGTTTATTGAGGAAAGAATAAAGACTTCTGATGTTATTAAATTTTATTTAGTTTCACTTCGACTTAACTATGTTCATCAAATAAAATTCTAAAATTCTTTTATCAAAAGCTTTCTTCTTATTTACTTTTTTATTTTTATTCAGATAAACATAAAAACAATCTAATTTTTTATTAATATTTCAATTACACAATATTTTTATTAATCAAAGTGTTACCCCTAGTTTAAAGAAATATATTCTGTAAAAATCATTATAAATAATATATTTGAATAATTGAAGGTGCATATTTTAATAAAAAAGGAAGATATAAATGTTAACTGTAGAGTTTTTTCTTTATGATAATTTAAATGAATATACTTAGAATTAAATATTATAACTCAATTATTTAGTATTATCTGTACGTCCGTCAACATAATTAAAACCATAAATACAAATCCAACTATTAAAATTTAAATAAACATTTAAATATGTCAGATAAAATGATTAACTAAAATGAAATTTGCATAAATATCCGACAACAAAAATATAAATAGTAAACAAACATGAAAAATTTAAATATTCACCATATGTATATCCGGTATTTCATAACCTAATAACCAAAAACTATGTGATATATAACCAACAAACACATAAAACAATAATATATTAACACTAACCTTATAAACAGTTCAAGTTTATATTCGAAAATCGGATTTATCCATTCAGCGATATATTCAACAGATTAAAATTATTTACTCACAGATTAACACGGTATATTCTCATAAACAGAGCACACACGCGGCCTATTATGCACTGATTTTAACAACAGACAAAATTTTAATTCGTTTATATTCATATTTGTTTCGATTTAACGTGATACACACTTCGTAGTATAAAACTAACTGATTTATGGTTTATTGTATATAATTAACAGCTGTCGTTTGCGTAATCGAAGTTCAGTCAGGTTTTGTTTTGTTTAGATTGAAATTGTTACCTTGAAATATGAATATATTTTTGTTTGTATTTTATAATTAATATTAGAAAACATAAAAAAATAAAAAATGATTATTATCTTTTCTAACTATTATTAAAATTTTATTATAATAAAGGCCAGTAGCAAAATCTTTCACAACATCCCTTTTTTTAAATTTATATTAATTCTTAAAAATAATGATAATATCTTCTTCTATTTCAATTTATATTTTCGAATGCATACTAGCGCCGCTCTAATCAGTAAGCATTTAATTGTATTTGAAAGTTAAAAGAGTTTTAAGTACATATTTTTAAGCTGTAGCAAGTAGTAGAATTTGACCTATTTATTTTAAACCTAGAAGGAAGCCAATGTAGACTAATACATTCCAACAGCGGCAGGTAGAAAGGTTTGTTTTTTTTTTATTCCAGCAGGGAAAATAATTTGACCCTTTTATTGTAGCGCCACCAGGTAGAAGACTTTGACCTATTTATTTAAGCGCTGACAGATAAAAGAGTTTGTTTGTTGATTTTAATGTCAGCAGGTAAAAGAATTTGACCCTTTTATGTTGGCGTCAACAGGTAGAAGAATTTGATCTATTTATTTAAGTGCCAGCAGGTAAAAGGGTTTGTTTATTTATTTTATTAGCATATAAAAGAATTTTACCTTTTTACAGTAGCGCCAGCAGGTAAAAGTATTTAATCTTTACATTATGATGCCGGCAGGCAGCAGGTTTATTTACTTTTTCGTCAACAGTTAATAGAATTTGAACTTTTAATAGTATCTCCAGCAGATAGAAGAACTTAACCTATTTATTTAAACTCAGGCAGGTAGAAGGGTTTGTTTAATTATTTTGTGCCAGCAAGTTAAAAATTATGACATTTTCATGTTAGCGTCTGCAGGTAGAAAAGTTTAATCTATTTATTTATGCGCCGTCAGGTAGAAAGATTTATTTATTTATTTTTATCAGCAGGTATTTGATCCTTTCCTGGTAGCGCTAGCAGGTAGAATAATTTGACCTATTAATTTAAGTGCCGACAGGCAAAAGGGTTTGTTGAGTTATTTTTGTTTCGTCACGTGAAAAAATCTGACCTTTTCATATCAGAGCTAGCTTTATAACTGAATTTTTTATTTTAACGCAAACAATTAGTCAATTTTGTCTTATTTATATTGTTTCAAATTAAACATCAACTTAACAATAGAAGATTTAAATTAAAATCTTTGACATAAATATACTGTTAGAAAAAGTCTGCTTTAAGAAAATTATATGACAGAATATCTAGAAATATTTTGTTAATGAATAAATATTTTACTTTTCATAATATATCTTTCATATTTAATAATACGGCTAATCAATTTATGTAAAATACTAATAATAGATACTACACGAAATATTTACTTCAAACTTGTAATAAATAAATTATTTTCGATTTAATTTTGTTACATACATAACCTTATTCCTTCAGGAATGCAAAAAAATAATCACTGATTGACATTATTATATTTACAGTTAAGTCATTAAGACATCATTTTCACATCGACAAGATCATAAATCGTTATACTGATAACAAAAATGTTATCATAAACATAAAAGCATAAATCATGTTTTTATTTCAACTATCAAGTAACACATCATGTAGTAATGTTGAAAAACACAGATTAGCCAACTAATTATTAGCAGCATCATTTATGAAAGTGTTAGATTATTTACGCTAACACTTCACCGCATCAAGTTGACAACATAATATTCTCTGTTGCAGCTAGCACTTCGCGTTTTTATACAACAACTGTAACCAACCTGCAAATTATAAAAGTCTGCAGGAATTTTATTGAAAATAAAAAAATTACACCGCGTATTGCCTTCTAGGTATAGCGTTCATATTGAAAATCATTTTAGTTTACTGTTTCATGATCATTTTATTATATTGATGATCAAAAATAAAAAAAGTGTTAACGTCGCACTTATTTCAACAAATAAAAACAATTGAAAGTATGTAAAAACAAAATTCATTACGATTTTCGCATGTTTTCAATTAGTAGCTAAGTTTTTTATATTTGCAAAAGCCCTAATGCAACTATAATAACCTGAACTCTCAACTATAATAGCCTATAATCAATTAAGGAACATATAATAATTAATTATAAAACACGTGTAGAACACAATTGTTAATTAGACATTGGAAACTATAGAAGTAAAACAATGGATTTTATGATACATGATGTGAATCTTCATTTCTTCGGTAATTTACTGATTATAAATTATGAAAAATTGCTGGAGTTTATAGACGTTGATAGATTTTTTGTTCAATTTTATTTAATTTCTATATTAGAACTTTATGCATAGTAGGAACAAGTTTTAAATAATATTTTTTGTAATTCCTACCTGACGTTAATTACTTGGTTTTTGCTATATAAACTATTAATTTATTCCCTAAGGAGAATTTACAATATTGATAAACTGAACCTCACTTTCCAAATAAGTTTTTTTTAGTTATTGTACTATTAGTTATCCTTATATCCATGCTAAATTTAATATTTGTACATTAAATTGTTTTTTTCAAACAAGCTATTCCCATAGCAACATAACAAAAACCCAGCACTATAGATTTCTGTTTAAAAATTATATGAAATCAAATTTTAAATTGTAACTGATAGTTGCAAGAAAATTTCTGTATTCATCTCAAGAGTAAAGTATACTAAACAATAACTTTTCTCTCTGGAGATAAAAATAACTTATTTCAATAAAAATATGTTAACAATAAACTTGTATTTATTAAAAATAACTTCGAATTAAAGAAATATTAATATTTTCCAATAATTTTTCCAAATATTTAGAAGTTAAATTAAAATTGCTTTAAATTTAAACCTGTACAAGAAAGGTGTNGAGATATAAATAACTTATTTCAATAAAAATATCTTAACAATAAACTGTATTTATTAAAAATAACTTCGAATTAAAGAAATATTAATATTTTCTAATAATTTTTCCAAATATTTAGAAGTTAAATTAAAATTGCTTTAAATTTAAACCTGTACAAGGAAGGTGTTTCGCTTAAAAAGCGATTGTTTAATTATACTTTTAAATTTTTTACAATTACAATTATTTCATAAAACAAAAGATGAGTAACATTACAAATTAGTATATATTAATACGAATTTAAAATACAATTTAAATAATTTTACAATCTTTATATAAAATATGAAAAAAAAAGTTTTGTATTATTACTATATTCGATTTGAATTTTAATTAAATGTTTTGCCTATCAACTTTCAATACGTTTTTTGTAAAATTATCATAAATAGTTTTCAAGAGCCTATTGCATTTTTATCAAAACTTAAATTAATCAGTTCCCCAAAATAAATTAAATAGGACGTTTATAAATTTCAATAGCTTCTCTTATCAGTTAAGCATTAAAAATTATTATTTATAAATATAGGCAAGTGTTGAAAGTAAATTTGTTTTCAAAAAATTTAAATAATTATTTTGTCAAAACGGCTTAGAGAAATTAAAGCTAATAAATAATTAAAAGATACTTAAGAAGGAATAAATGATTAATAATTCTTAATCCTATTAAAATATCATTAAGTTTTAAACAGCTCAATTATTTCTGTCCTACGTGTAATATATTTAAAACAAAAAACACTATTTATAATATTACAAAAAAAAATCAAAGTAGCTCATTTGCAAATTAAATTTCAGCTTATCTTAATCAGCTAAATGCTTACTAAAATATTTAACCGTTTACCTTTTAAACACATACATAATTAATAATGAACATTAATAGTTTTTATAAAACAAAATATCTTAATTTCGAAGGAAATATAACTGCCAAAAACCATTTATATATAATTTTGTAAAGATAAGAGAAACGAAGGACTTTAAAATGCATTCGTAACAGAGTTGTTTGCCTGCTTGATTTAATTATCTGCATTAGATTTAGATTACGTTATTGTTGAATGTGATGCGGACTTGTGTTTGCGGAGACGAAATGAAGTCGGTAATTAAAAACGGAATAACTAATTCAAGTGTTTGCATAAGAGGAGTTGGAAAACGTCGACGACGTACCACCAGCCCCATGGGACTCAGAACCAGATTCAGAAATTTCCTCAGATTTCACCCGGGATTACACGATATATATTATAATTGGAACACGCATTTTTTATCTAAATTTTGAAGTTAAAACAACAATTAACCTTTAAAAGGAAATTATTTGTATAAATCTATTCGCGGAGTTCTTGTAATCAATACATTTCGCGTTCTTTGCAATTCAAATTGTTGCTACATTAAAATAGCAAATAGAAAGATAAAAATTCTTCGAGTGTTGAGAATAAGCTATTTGTATATCTGTCTACGTTTCGGCATGTGTGAGAAGAGAATTTACGCGCATCAGATTGTTGAATCTTCCCGCAACTAATAACAAATGGACGATGTATGCTTAAAAGAACGGTATCGCAGAATGCGTAAAGATGAGGAGGAACGACTTCTACATAGGCGGAACCATTTTAAATTTATTTTACATTTTAGATTTATAATATATTATAATGTATTTTACTTCAAACTTAATTAAAATTCTTTAAAATATTTTAGTATTTTCGCACAAAAACTCTTTCTGTATTTCAGTTTGGTATGACATTAAATTAAATTAAATAAACACTATTTGCATTAAATCAAAACTTTAAAATATTGCCATAGCAAGAGAAATTAATGAAATAAATATTAGAAAGAAAAATTCATTCTAAGATAAGCGATCCATAAGAAAATTGTTTTAATTTAATTATTAAGAAAATCATGTTTAATAAATAAAATAATTTCTAAGTAATTTTCTCAGTTAATTTTCATTTTGTATTAAGTAAAATAACTAGAAAGAAATATTCTGTAATAAGTTTGGAATGAGGCATATTTCAGAAAAAAAGCAATTCCAAACATGTTGAAGAATACACTTTCTGTAATAATAACAAATTTAATTTTAATAACTAAATGTTGCCACTTTGGGATTATGCGTTATAAGGTAATATAAATTTCATATTATCTTATTAAACACTAGCGCATAATAATACTGCACAGTTACACAGAATGTCATTTTTTTACGATGAAATGGTTTGAATTTCTTTGTAGTCTTACAGAAAAGTCATTCTTGGCAATCTGAATAACCAAAATAAACTAAAAATGATTTACAGACAAGAAAAAACTTATGAAAAACCCAAAAGTTAATTTAAATTGTGAATAAGATGGTTCAAGAAAAAATTAATTGATTAATTATCTATTCATTGAATTTGCCGATAAAATAAATATAGAGAAAAGAAATGCGATATAAATTATAAAAATAAAGTAAAAGTGAAGATTGAATGGAACATATTTTTTGACATCGTTATAAAATGCCAGATATGTTAAAGCAAAAAAATAAAATGTTCCGCTACTGGTGCGTCCATATAAACTCTGTGACCCATTCATATTCAAGCGACATAACTAAGGCCATTAGAACGCGTATCAAAGGCGCCAACGTTAAGGTATAAGTACACAGCCGCTGTCGCCGCATAGCACAAGTGTTCACCTCGGCTTCGGCTTCGAAACGGGCCGGGCCTGCTTCAACCAGGCAGAGACCCGGTGGGAAAGCCAACATGTATAACACCTGATTTGTATGGAAACCGTGTTCAAAAGGTGCTGGACATCGAATTTATTTTAAATAACGAACGCCACTCGTAATATTTAATAGAATACAGCACGGAAAATTATTTTACGCACACATTTCATTGTTTTCTAACAAATATATTTTTAATAATTTATGTTTTAATTCATGTCTAAACAGGTTTATTTACTTTCGTATTGTTGTCATTAAGAAGGATAATTATAAATAGACATTTAAGCAGGATTATTTAGATGATAAGATAAGATTCTGGGATCTTTAAAAGCTCTTACTAAATATATTTGATATTTTCCTGGGACTTCCTTGTAAATCNATAACAAATTTAATTTTAATAACTAAATGTTGCCACTTTGGGATTATGCGTTATAAGGTAATATAAATTTCATATTATCTTATTAAACACTAGCGCATAATAATACTGCACAGTTACACAGAATGTCATTTTTTTACGATGAAATGGTTTGAATTTCTTTGTAGTCTTACAGAAAAGTCATTCTTGGCAATCTGAATAACCAAAATAAACTAAAAATGATTTACAGACAAGAAAAAACTTATGAAAAACCCAAAAGTTAATTTAAATTGTGAATAAGATGGTTCAAGAAAAAATTAATTGATTAATTATCTATTCATTGAATTTGCCGATAAAATAAATATAGAGAAAAGAAATGCGATATAAATTATAAAAATAAAGTAAAAGTGAAGATTGAATGGAACATATTTTTTGACATCGTTATAAAATGCCAGATATGTTAAAGCAAAAAAATAAAATGTTCCGCTACTGGTGCGTCCATATAAACTCTGTGACCCATTCATATTCAAGCGACATAACTAAGGCCATTAGAACGCGTATCAAAGGCGCCAACGTTAAGGTATAAGTACACAGCCGCTGTCGCCGCATAGCACAAGTGTTCACCTCGGCTTCGGCTTCGAAACGGGCCGGGCCTGCTTCAACCAGGCAGAGACCCGGTGGGAAAGCCAACATGTATAACACCTGATTTGTATGGAAACCGTGTTCAAAAGGTGCTGGACATCGAATTTATTTTAAATAACGAACGCCACTCGTAATATTTAATAGAATACAGCACGGAAAATTATTTTACGCACACATTTCATTGTTTTCTAACAAATATATTTTTAATAATTTATGTTTTAATTCATGTCTAAACAGGTTTATTTACTTTCGTATTGTTGTCATTAAGAAGGATAATTATAAATAGACATTTAAGCAGGATTATTTAGATGATAAGATAAGATTCTGGGATCTTTAAAAGCTCTTACTAAATATATTTGATATTTTCCTGGGACTTCCTTGTAAATCCAGATTTGAACTTATTATTATAAAATACTTTTTATGAAAAAGGTTCCCAGAAATCCTTAAAGTATAAAGAAAACAACTCAAATAAAAAAGAACATTAATGAATTTATTAAAAAATAAACAAATTATACTTTAGGTCCCAACTAAAAATTACTAACCATTTTCGGTGGCACAAAATGATGAGAATTAAAGCTTAAAGATCGAGCATAAAATGAAATTTAGTAAAAATCTCTTTCGCAAAACAATTGTGAATAATTTTATATAAAACAAATAATGAAAAATCAGAATAAAAGATTTTCTGGCAACCTTTTTTGTAAAATATTTTGCAAAATATGTAATCAGAATTCTTAAAAGGTTTATGTTAACAAACGCACAGAATAAAAAATATGCAAATTCTAGCGTAACTCTTACAGAATATTTAAGGAATCAAGGCTAGTCGTAGTCATAGTGTAGGGCTTAACCAAACGTTAACGCATAAGTCATTTAACCATGCTATTAATAACTCTAGCAACAGAAGATTGATAATATTCATTAGGGCGGCCAGTGCTCTCATTCTACTGCCTAGATATTCGTGACTTGGCCTGTCCTGTGTTNGGACTTCCTTGTAAATCCAGATTTGAACTTATTATTATAAAATACTTTTTATGAAAAAGGTTCCAAGAAATCCTTAAAGTATAAAGAAAACAATTCAAATCAAAAAAGAAAGCTTTAAGGTCAAGTATTAAATAAAAATTAGTAAAATTTAAATGAAAATTAGGAAAAATCTATATTTCAAAATATAAAAACTGAAAAAACAAAAGAATAGTGAATAATTTTACATAAAATAGATAATGAAAAATCAGAATAAAAATAAAAATGTTCTTTCTAAAAGAGATTTTCTGGTAACCATTTTTATGAAGTATTTTGCAAAATATATATTCGTATATATGTAATCAGAATTCTTAAAAGGTTTGTTATAACAAACGGAGNAAAGTCAAGCCCAGACTGAAGAAGTGAAGTTTAATGTTGAAAAATATAGATAAACCAAATAAAAATTTATATTTATTCCTATTATTCCAATTATTTTCATTCTTAAATAGTTAATTTGAAGTCTTGGTCATGTTTTTTAATTTTATTACCTATGCTCAAGTATTCAATTTTGTACTTTGGTGTACCTATACTCTTTCCAAATATATAATAAAGATTGTTTAAGAACCATTGTTTCCTTTGAATTTATATCAAAGTTTTGTGTTTTGAAGGTATATCGTTTGGAATCTTCCGCAAACATATTGAATTAAAACATTAGCATCATATCTGCACGTACGAAAATACTCATAGAACTTTAAAACGAATTTATTACAACAGTGAAGAAGACACGCGCAAATCTCGAAGAATATCCGTAATGGTGTAACTATCACGAAATACCTAATGTATACATAGTAATTATTACAAGGATTGACGAAGTTCGGTCGGCGTGCTTTATGGAAATACTATAATTTCATTGAAACGAATGGTTTGCATATGTAAACAGATGAGAGTGAACGCGGGATAATTAATTTAGTATAAATCTGTGATGATGGTGATGATGATGGAGGTATTGCTGGTGATTATTATGCTTTGCTTCCTGCTTATAGGTTTCAAATTTGTGAGCGTATGATTATACAGGTTTATTTCCTTAATTAACCATATCGATTTTTTTCATTTATTCAAGATATCCATGATAATATTGAGCATTAACTTCAAATATAATTATTCTGGGATTTAACTTATTTTTGAATGAAGAACTAACCAAAATAAATAACTCCTGGAAGTGAGCTCACACTCAAAGTTACACAAATTAATAATACTCAATATAAATTAAAGAATTTTCGAAATAAATATTTTATGGATAGGCCATTTTGCTTCCGCATGGACTCAAATCTTTTCAAACATTAAGCCCATAAATTTTTTTTTAAAGGCATCTTAATTTTTCTCCATTTGTCGTGTAAGTCACTTTTCAGGGCTGTGTTTCCATTTTCTTTTTCTATAAATTCTACAAATGCTAGATAACATTTAAATTTAAGGATTTTCCAAGAGTTTTTAGAACTTTTTGGTAATTATAGAGAAGCTATTCTAACGTAACCTTAGATATATATTTTGGATCGTTATGTTAATAAAATTTACAATCTGAAATGCCTATTTTAAATTTGTAAACACTATATTTAATGTGTTATCAATAAAATGCAGATTTTCTACCCCTGTTCCTGATATGTTATGTTATTTAACGATTTAAGAAATAAATATGTCACAAAGTTGAATATTTTAGTGTGAGTCTCCGTACATGATGAAGGAATAGTAATGATAAATACCAGTATCCATAATTCTTCTAAATATTATTGCAAAGAAATTGACAATTTAATAGAATCACTATGCGTTCCAGTTTAATTACAATTTGATTTATCTTTACATCAACATCGATACTGGAATATTATCTTATAATCCAATGGTCTAGAAAACGCCCTCTTGGCAAAGTTTTTGTCGTTGGTCGCGACAGCCTCACCAACGAATGATTAATATATTAGGTGTAATTAATTTACATGTGCAAAAAGTTGCGTTGGCGCCAGGCAGGTACATGCGTGCACATGTGGTTAGCAACGCCTCTGATTTACTTGTATCTGTTTTCCAAGCGGTTTACATGTATTGCCTCATAATTCATATGAAGAGGGTTTTCTCTACATTGTATGTGGGTTCAATTTAATGGCATCCATTTTTGACATGACTTGGGGATAATTCATTTTTTAATAAAACAATTATTTACACGCATCTTTTGTTCAATATTTACAAATATAAACCTAGAAATAGTCAAGTACTTCAATAATAAGAATATTGGAAAAAGAAGTAACAACAACTAAATAAAAACTTAATTAACCCAAACTTATTAAAAATGAAAGGAAAAGGACTTAAAAGCTACAATTAAAAATAAGACAAATAGGTCTTTATCTCAGTTCTATCTTCAAATTTAAGATATTCCTCTTAAGCTTAAAAATAAATTTATAAAAATTAATTGGTATTGATAAAATAATTGAATAAAGATTGCTGGAAAAGCGAGATAAATTAATCGCGAAGTCTAGAATATTAAGTTTTACATAAAAGAAGTAATTCTTGTGCAGTGTTACATATTTTATATAAAATAAACCAGAACACGAGGTAGGACATGGAAGCCGCATTTGAACCCGTTCCCCAAGTAGAAGCCCGCGCCGGACGCCATGTCGCAACGTATAAATTTCAATGGACGCCAAATAAAGTTGTCGGACACGATAATGTAAAGTGAACCACGGTCGATGCTAAAGTCATTTCTCGATATCCCGCGCAAAGCACAGCAAAGTATAGAGTCCGTGGCACGATTCCTCAACATATCTTAACACTTTCCCATGGAAATCTTACAGAGTTATGATGAGGAGTTGCCTGAATTTTTGTTGAATCTATTCCTGGATGCCGCGAAGCTAAACTCGTTTAGATGGCTGACCTGTTTCTGGAAACGGGTGTGTTTTTGTACACCAAAAATAAACTACAACTAGTATGCGATGTAGTATGTAATTTTGCTAGCAGTATATGTACATACATGAAGATAATTCTGTCTAGGATATGTTGAGATCTAATGGAATTACTTTACATTTTTCGTTTATTAAAATACTTTTCTTGGATAATATGGATATGTTACTGATTGCCTTCTAAATATCATTTAACTTTAGCTTATTTACAGTTAAACATATAAATAAATAATATATTATTTACGAAGAATGTTAAAGACTTATTAAATGTCGAAAACGAAAAGTTATTCCAAAAAGATAAAACTAAAATGTCTCGCTGATAGTTATGTATATATTCATAAATATATAAGATTAAAACTTAAGTCGATAATTTAAACCAAATAACACATTTAAACAATAACAGAAGAGAACGGCTTCTGATCAAGAAGTAAATTAACATGCAAAGCGCCGCTATGTTGATATTTTAAAAAAACAAACAAAAACACATATTGATAAAATAAAAACAATGCAAGATGGCCGTCGTAGAAACGGTGTTAATGCAGCAATCTCGTTTTTAAGTAGCTCATCAAGGCCGCGCTTGCACCTTGCCAATGCCGCTTTATTGGTGCTGAACGCCGATATTAACTTTTGCACTCATCTTCTCAGCGCGATTTTGCACACCTCATCGTCGTTTCGTTGTATATATAAGGTGTTAAATGATGCAATCATACTAACGTAGACTTCAGTTATATAAACATGAACGAGAAATTACAGATATTATAAAGAAAGTTGCTTTTCCTTTCATGAAAGACGCAAAATACGGATATTCCAACTATTAAATGTTACCATTTAGTTTTTATTAAATACAAACTTGAAAATATTATTCTATTAAGATACTTTGTATCCTCTACTATACCTACAGTATTAAAGAAGAGAATAAAACCTTATTATGAAATCTTCTCCAAAGAATCAATTTTTTTATAATAAAAAATAAGATTGGCCTAATTGTATCCTTTAATTGAAGAATTTCGCAAAGAAACGTGATGTACAGATGTAATAATTAGAAATTAAACAATCCATTCATATCAAGAATGATCACGTGGCAAAATAAGACAATAATCATAGTATCATCGAAGTCTCCTCGTTGTCTGTTCATGCGTTACCAGTGTCCGACATCGAATCGGTAGATCGCGCACGGATCACTTGTCCCGGTCACGGTGCTGCTGCCGCGGTACGACGACCCCATGACCGGGCGCCCCAGGTGACCCTGGGTCGCGACCACACACCCACGGGGAGGCCGTCCAGCACCCGGCCTCGTAATGAGCACGCAGCCGCATCTCGCGAAATCATTGCTCTGAACTACGATCTATGATCCAACTTCTAGTTGTTGATATGATGTGATTAGAGATGAGGAACGCTCTAAGATGTTATTCAAATTGATTTTCAATTGAGAGAAATCTCGCGGATAGAGATAATACATCATGACTAGCTAAACTAGGTTGATAATATGTTAATTTTCATTTAAGAATTGGTAATTTATACTTCATCTTCAATTGCATTGTACATTACAACATTACTTCCAATTTTCTATTCGTCAATACTCCAAAAAGTATTTGTATAAACAAAGAACGCTTTCATATTTTTGAAGCACCTTAGAAGGTTCGAAATAAATAAAATGTATTTAATTTGGAATTATCTCTTTTGCATTGACAATTGAATTAGGGAGAATATCAATTTTGGGAATGAAATGAAAGAGAACTGCTTGTAAAACAATAATTGGGTGTATGTAAACATAATTGGA
>NEEE01004504.1:38121-50477 GCA_002278615.1 Pogonus chalceus | reverse complement strand
CGCTCTAGAGCGGCAAAGTACCATTTTGCGCACACAAAAGAGGGCGCAAAACTCGACTGTAAAAAAAAAATATTGTAAAGAACTGTCTGGTTACCAGTTATAGCGACGGGGTGTATGTTAGGCAAAGCTAGCACTGTTACTCTTACAGTACCTATTCATTAATGTAATGGTAAAGTAATGTTTCTTTCTAACTTTATTTAGTTATAGTTAAGAATCTTACTTTTTATTTTTATTGATTTTTTGGTAGTTTGTACAATTTATAGAGATATTCAGACAAATTTGAAACTATTTCTTTATACGTACTTTTACCTATGAAATACTTTATATTAAATCGTTGTAATAACTGTGTTTTATTATATAATGACTGTGTTTACATAAACAGATTTAACAATAGTTTTAGTTATTTAGTATTGAATTTATTTTGATATTTTTGTTTTTAGAAACGGCTAGGTTATAATTATCTAGAATATATTTTATTTTTGTCTGTTTAATATTTAATTAAATAAATTGTTGAATGTTATCCTATTAAAATATTCGTCTNTATTAAGTTCTATTTCTAAAATAACATATCTCTCTCTCTAATAACAATTAAGTTAACTTTTTGTAAGTAGTTATAATGCATTTAAGTGCATTCTGTCCCTTTCCCATCAAGAAAAATACTTGCATCTCATTCTATTTATCTTGCTTTCCTTCGCTTCTCCTACGTCACCCGGGGCCGAGACATGCGCATGGCGTTACCTTGTATTCTATTTATCTTGGTCTAGACCAGTTATTTCTTGAAATAACGGTAATTTTATATTCTAAGTGATAAAGGAATAAACTGGTTAAAATGAAGAAAAGCAGTTCCCTTTGCGTTGTTTGTATGCGTTTTTAATAAAATAGAATATATAATTTCGTTAGTGTACTATGTTCATCTTATTTTTAGGTTAGGAAACTGCTAAAATGTGTTGTAACATATACTGAAGGTAACCTTTAGTATTATATATGTATATACATTTTTTATATGCTGAATTGTTATTTTTAGTTTTATTTTCATGTTTATTTTAAACTTTTAAACAATAACCTCCTAATAAAGCATCAAATTTAATTCTAAATGCTTTCATATTAACTTTTGCTGATTCAAATGTAATATTATAATTTATTTTAATGTTTTTTTTTCTTTTAATTTATTAGAAAAATAAAACAATAACGCTACGACCATGCATCGAACAGTCGGTCGGTTCTTAAACGATTTTACGTAAGTTTTCTTAATTTAATTAAAAACAGATACAAAGAATAAAAACTGCCATTTCGATATTTTTATTCAGTTTAATATGATCCGGCGAAGCGTTAACATCTAAATATTTATTTAAATTTTTTAAAAATAATTGAGTTTTTAATAAGTGATATTAGACGTGTTTTTTTATAATATTTATCGGGTACTGGAGTGTGAATTTCCAACAATGATTCCGTAATCGAAGCATTTTCTTTTGATAACAATCCATCATTCAACGTTGAAGCAGTGTTTTATCTTCCAGGATTGGAGCATTTTTTGATAAGTTTTTATCTTTATAATTATTTTCTAGTTTTTATTTGGTTCAAACGTATTTTTTCAGAATTTATACCATTCTTGTATAATATTCAATTATAGAATGTTTACGTTCTGTGCAAGTATGTAGTATTATTATACACTAGTGTTTAATAAGCCATAACCTCAAAGTTAATTATTTAAACACTTATCTGTCAAACTTTATTCAGATTTAGTTGTTTTAAACTTTTTAAATTCTACAAAATTCATAGTATTAGAGTAAATATATTCTGTAACAAGTTTGGAATGGAATTTATTACAGAATTTACTATTTCGTTATTACAGTTTTTAGTTGCGGTTGTAAAAATTAAATTTTTTTTAGATAGATACTCAATTGAGCAGTGCTTTTATAATCGTAATAATTTGCGATTTTTTTTTTGTTTATTGACCCCAATTTTTAATTAATTCGGTGCTATGTTCAATTGACAGCTAATTAAAAATGATCGCCATCGTTTTTAAAACAACCAAAAATCGTTTTGTAAACCGTCACTCGACTTATTAATCATATTTATCTCATTTCAATATCTTCAATTAAAATTTCCTTCGAATTATCCTTCATGAATAACGCCATTTCGCAGTTCGAAGATATATTTAACAAACAACAATAAAAAGTTCCAAAATAAATAAAAATTAAGTTAAAACTTTCTAAACACTACTTGAAATATGTACTGCTTTGTTCAAACAAATTTCAAAGTTCCTTTTTAGTAGTTTGCGGTAAACTTAGAAACAAAGTTCGTTACATTTCATTTTAAACAACCGTGAAGTTAGTTTTGTTCCGAAATGTCAATTATCTTCATTAAGATAAATTTATATTTTGAATAATACAACGCGTGCTCTGATGTTGTTGTTATATTTATTTGAAAATATATCGATAGTATTTGTTTTAATATGTTTTTGTCGCAATACGGGGTCACCATTTAAATTTGCACACATATTGAATTTTGGTGGAAAAAGTTGGTATAAATTTAGCAGACATTTTTATTTAAATCATTCCTGTATTCACATTGCTGTAGGCTGTTTATCAACGTTAAACTTTTTAGGAGTTTTGTAAATAGAGTTAAAAATAAATTCAAAATTAAAACTACAAATCAATTCTGCATAAACATTTTTTTTTTATTATTCATAAGAATTTAATTTGTTCATAAAACAATTGTTTAGATAAAAAATTTTCATAAAATTTGATTGGAACTATTTTTTAAAATAACACTCGAATATTAAAAATATAATTTTCAATAAATATTATATGTTTATATTATACTTACCAATCTGTCTATTAATAACGAACTTTTGGTAAATCTATCGCAGAGACTACGCAGGTACGTGATTGACAGGTGCCAAGTGGCACTCAAACGGTGGATATTTTTCTGATAAATATGACTTGAAATAAGGTGAGAGGAGTATATGTATATATATTTATATACATAACCTCCTCTCACCTAACCTTCTCCTAACCAACCTTATCATACCTAGCCTCCTCCTCCTTACCTAACATCATGCAAACCTAACCTTTCCCCTAACTATACTGTTTGAAAGCCACTCAATTTTATGATCAAAGCACTCTAATATCAATTTTGTATTATGTGCGTAGCTTCTGCGATAGGTCGGCCGAACTTTTTTTTAAAAATATATTCATTTCATTATTAAATGCAAGCTGCCCCAAAAGGGTCAAGAACTAAACGATCGAACATCGTCTTTACAAAGAATTATAAGGAAGGATTTGCATCTTAAACCTTACAAAATTCAGCTTGTACAAAAATTAAAACCAACAGACCATCTTCAACGATTAAATTTTGTGATTTAAATGTTCGAGAGGTTTCTAAACTTCGGAAATACACCGACCCTTTTGGGACACTTTGTATTAATATTTTAAGAGTTTTGTAATAATTTATTTTTAAGAACAACATTGGCGCCTCGTCTATATGCACTGCAAAATTGCAGCACCCTCTAATTTAATTTTATATTATTTATTACATTAATAAATAATATTTTTTTTGTATAAGTTTTAATAGATATTCCCAAATTTATGAAACAATACATAAATCTTTGTATGTAACTGTGCGCTTTACAGTTCCAGGTTTAGGTTCGCAAATAGTTTTTTGTTTGTTTTTGTTTGTTGGTATCATTACTTCGGGAGGATAAAAATATATTTATTATTTCGCTTATGAGCAGTGACCTTTATAGGCACTGTGATAACTGCAGCACTTCGTATTTATTAATTGATATTATCAAAAACGTTCAATTTGACGAGTTCTTTTCTTTTAATCTTTCTTTAAACTTATGAATTATACTGTTCTTAAAAGAAAGGTCAGCTAGTCCACGAAAAAATAACATCAATTATTGTTTCGTGGCGACGACTATATGGAACTGTTCGCTATACAGTGTCTAGCTTTTGTAGTACCGACCTTGTTGCGCAAGTGTGAGGTAGTATTTCTTTTTGAGTCATTATTTCTATTTTAACAGTAATTAAAGAATTCATTTATTTTATTTAAGCTACAAAGTGCTACTTTTCTCTAAATAATTCTTTTTTGAACAACAGAAATTGTTTGGAATACGCGAAAATATAAATTATATGAATCTTTTGTATCAAAATATATTATATGATTTTAACATTTTAAATTGCTTCAAAAGATAATAAGAACACATTATTTGCTTCTTCATAAAAATTTATTTTGATACTATTTTTACCATAACCACAAATTTATGACAGCGAAGACTGTATTTAAAGTTACTTTTCTTATATGAAGTAAGTAGCAAATGCAGTAATTTGGCATTTCTTCGTTATGAAGTGTCTACATCAATGTTGCCAACATGACACATATAAATACATATAACAAGTTTGAAATTATTTCAGACACTTGAAAATGTCACTTAAATATATCCATTATAATAAAATATAACATTATTTATTCATATAATATTATGTTTGATACTTTTATGACAAAAATGTATATTGTAAATAATATTATTATATGAAGTTAGTCATAAATTTAGTAATTTGACAATTGTTCGTTCTGAACCAGTCCTGTGACACTCGGAATTCAGTTTCAATGACCATGTCGTAGTTGGTTGTGACGGTGTATGTTAAAATATTTAACTTTATATTAAAACAGTGTAACAGCTACTCGTACCAACATTGCCCGCGCAGCTCTTATTCAGTGTTTTGGTGAATATGACAAAGTGACATCTATTAAATATCACAACAAATTTGAAATTAATGAAACTCCGCCTAAAATTTCTATATAGAATATCCAACTACACTAAAAAAAATCTGGAGTTCACAACCAACAACCAACTCGAGGTCATTCAAACGATATTTTTAGAGAGTGATGTTAAACCATTTGATTTAGTAAGTGGGAGAAGGATAGAAAAAAGAGTGTCGCTACTGGTTTTTCTTTACTGTGTTCTAACTATCTAAATAAAGTTATGGTAAATCTATCGCAGAGACGGCGCAATTACGTGATTAACAGGTGCAAAGTGGCACTCAAACGGTGGATATTTTTCTGATAAATATGACTTGAAATAAGATGAGCGGAGGTTATTTATATATATTTATATACCTTTTTGAAATGTATTAAATAACTATTATGCATGAAATGCATCTGTATTGCTTCTTCCTACTGTTTAACATAACCACAAATTAATGACAGACAAAAAGTATTTTCAGTAATTTTCTTATATAACGTTGGTAGCAATACAGTAGTTTGGCACTCCTTCGTGGAATAAATATCGCCAACATAATGAAGTTTAATGACATGCTTAAAATAATATTTAAATGAAATTTCTTTCACAAGAAGGAAAAATGTAAATCAAAGTGGAAAATATTAAAATTTATTTCTTACATTACGCTTAAAATTTATTATAATACAACCAATCGCTGTAGAAAAGCATTTAATACTCTTTATTACTATGCCAGTCACAAGTGTCTCTAGTGTTTTCGTAACTTTTTCCCGAAGCAAAATTACAGTCAGTTTATTCTAAATCATTATATATTCTAGACTCGAAATTCAAGCCACAATATAATTGAAATGTATTTCAGTGTTTTTAGCCATAAATTTTATTTAACGACTGCTTTTGCTTTATTATTTTTGTACCAAATGTTTGGTACTTGGTACTCACTGTTTTGTTATATTGATAACATTAATGAGAATCTATCGTTGCGGGCTTTCAAGATACTTGGATTCTTTAAGTTTTTAAATAAAAAATTCCAGCGGTTTAAAACACATGGTTTATTTCCGATTTGATTCACTACAATTTATGAATGAATGAAAACTAATTCAGTTGAAAAAACCCCAATATGAATTGAGTTTTTTTTATTGCGTAATACAGTCATTGTCAATTGATTTTTCATCAATCAAATTTTGATAACAATTTCAATAGATAATCCTCGGAGCTCATAAAATTTGCACAAAGGTTTTGCTAGTATCGCGCGTTTGAATATTTTACAATTGAAATATTCATATTTACAATAAAACATTCTTTGATTGAAAAAATATTCATTTTGAATTAATTGAACTGAAATCGGATTAATGCTTATTCAGCTGGTGTATACACCCTTGTAATATGAATGAAAATTATTGCTGGTAATTAATATTCTGCGTTGCATTTTTTTAAAGGTTAGAGTTTGACAGATTGGCTGATTTTGCTAAAGAAAGTTTGGTTATATATCAGCAATTTTTAGTAAAGTTCAGATTTTTCGATATTTAAAGAAGGATACTTTGCTATTTTAATGGAATTATATATTTATTTATGTTTAATTTTTAGGAAAAATTATAAAGTAATATCACAGTAAAAGAAAACCAATAACGACAATCTTTTTTTTCTATTCTTCTCCCACTTACCAAATCAAATGGTTTAACATCACTTTCTGAAAATATTGTTTGATCGACTTCGAGTTGGTTGTTGGTTGTGATCTCCAGAATTTTTTTAAGTATAGTTGGATATTCCATACCGAAGTTTCATTATTTTCATTTTTTTGTGATATTTAGTAGATGTCACTTTGTCACTTTCACCAAAAGACTGAATAAAAGCTGCGCGCGCAACGCTAGTACTAGTAGCTGTTACACTGTTTTAATATAAAGTTAAATGTTTTACTACACACCGTCATAACCAACTACGACTCAAGGTCATTGAAACTGAATTCGGAGTGTCGCAGGCCTGGTAATATGATGTTCATATTTCCTTCTTAAACACTAGTTTATAATAATACCTCACAACGGCGCAGAATGTAACCATTCTATGATTTAAATTGTACAAGTATTGTTTACAATTCTGTAATAGTATAAGAGAATATTTATTCTTATTTAAAAGTGTGTAATTTTATCAATTTCACTAATTATCAGCCATATTTTTAATGGTTGTTTAAAAAGCAAATAATACTATTATTTGAAAATTAAGTATTCAAAAAAATTGTGAAATTAAAATGAAAGAACTTTTAAATCATTTAAAATAACTTAAAATTTGTTACCGAATTTGGCACAAAAATCAAAACTACTGTCCAAATCATATCAGTATAATTTTAATTTTAAACGAATGAACACCCTGCTACAAATTCCGTAGCCAACTTCTCACATATCACCAACTAAACGTCTTAAAATTATTTAAATTAAAATCTTGGAAAATGATGTTATAAACTGTAATTTTACAAGTTATTGATTAAAACTTATTTATTTATATATAAGTTATATTTTTTTACAAAAAATAACTTTAATAAAAGTATTCTTTTAAATTTTAACTAATATTTTAAATATAAAATAATATATACCAGACTTCTTTGAGCTAAAAAACAAAAACTATTAAATTGTTTAAAATGCTTACTGAACGAATACAAGCTAGTATACTCTTGAAGTTAGCTACAGAAATAAAAAAATTCCTACTGAAAATCACATCAGTATAATTTGGGTTTTAAACTAATGGATAGTCTGCTTCAAATTCTGTAGCCAACTTCACTCATACCATCAGCTAAACCGTCTTGAATATATTTAAATCGAAATCTTAGAAAGTGCTCTTATAAAATGACATTTTACGAAATATTGGTTAGAACTTATTTATCCATACGTAAATTACAATTTTTTACAAAAACAAATACTTTAAATAAATATTTTTTAAACTTTTAAAAATAAATTATTGTCTTAAAATAATTAATGCAAGTATTCTTTGAAATAAAGAACAATAATTATTAAATCTTCTAAAATGTTTTCTGAACGAATACAAGCTAGTAAACTTGAAGTTAGCTACAGAAATCAAAACTTTTTTGTGAAAATCACATCAGTATTATTTTACTTTTGAACAAATGGACAGCCTGCTTCAAATTCTGTAGCTAACTTCACATATATCATCAACTACCGTCTTGAGGTAATTTAAATCGAAGTATTAGAAAGTAACCTTATAAAAAAACATTTTACAAGTTATTGGTTTAAATTTATTTATTTATATAAGTATTTTTTAAAACTGTTAACTTAATATTGCAATGAAAAGAATTGTCTTAAAATTATCCCTTGGAAGAATTCTTTGAAATAAAGAACTTAAACCGTTAAATCGTTTAAAGTGATATCTGAACGAATAAAAACAAATATGCTTGAAGTTACCTACAGAAATGAAACTAACATTCTCGAGATTGTTTAAATCTAAAAACAAATGATAATTTGTAAGTATTCATTTACTTTAATAAATTTATATAAAATATAGTTTTAATTAATTAGTATAAGTAATTAACAGATTGAACTAGTATCTAATTTATAGCAATGTATTATCTAAAACCACATCTCAACACATAGATTACAAAATGTAACAATCAAATGATGTATCATTAAATCTCCGTTTTCTATACTATATATTCCAGATGACGGCATCTGCAAACCGCACATTTACCGGCTTGGACTATGGTCCAATATATGAGGAGACACCAAGCGTTGTGCTCAGCTCAACGCAATCACCCATCGATGACATCGACAAATATGAAATGGTTTGGTGGGCACAATTCGCCTGGACAATTGCATTTTCTCTCATGTTGGTCGTGGCCATTGGCGGCAATCTCATCGTTATTTGGATAGTCATGGGTATGGTTACTTATCAATTTATTATTAAATATCATTTTCTTTTTATGTTACACGACTTACAGCTTTTTTCTTCAGTTTTGTTGCCAGATATTTAAACGTGATGTAGAAACAAAATTTTATATAAAGTTGGTATTCCTACGGATTTCATTAAAATGTCACTGTTGCGTAGCTTAAGTGGCGCCGCTCTATCGGTTGATTTATGCATAATCTGGGGACTTACTTTGTAAATTTTTAAATCATGTTATTAAGCTTTTATTGTATAAAAATAGACAAATTTAGTTATTAGTTGTTATAATAATGATTTATTAAATCCATAATTTTTTAGCAGTTTTCTTAGCGTTAATTTTGTACGAAAAGCGAAGAAACTATTTAAAATTGATAAATTCAATTATTTTATTACGATTTCATCTCTTAGCTTTCCANTGCACCAAAAATGGTAAAATTTCAAAGTACTGATAACTTGGAGGTCTTATCTTTAAACTGATGGTAAACAATGTGATATCAAGTTCATTCTATCCCCTTCCGTCCCCTAAGAAAAAAAAAATGTACCTGATCCAAAAACATGACCAATTTTGGCAGCTCGTACGCAGTGCCAAAAAAATTGTGGGTTCAATTGGCCAAGAAAGCAATAAAGTTAAATCATTTTTTAATAAATTAAGCGAAATTTCAAGTTTCGACGATAATATGGCGCGAAGTTATGAATTTTTCAAAAAAAAGTTTTATTTTGCGCTTTTTTTACCATAACTTGGTCGATTTTGCACCAAAACCGATGTATCCTGGAGTTTTGAGAAGTTTAAAATTTTCTTTTTGTGACTTTAGAAGTATGTTTGCCCCCAAACATGTTTCACTCCTGCCACCCCTGGATAAAAAAAATGTTTTTGGCTTAGAAATGTCCTACTTAAACAATTCGTAGCGTAAGTAAAGATAGGCATGGACTCAATTGGCCAACAGGGCATTAAAGTTCAATAATTTTCCTTTGATTTTCTGAAAATTTCATGTACCAGTAATGATTTGGCCGGAAGTTACGAGTGCTTACAAAATGCATTTTTTGTTTTGTTTTTTCACAATAATCGTTTTGACTCGTTTTGTACCAAAATTGTTTAATTTTTGTGAAATATTTTTTCGAAGAAAGCATCGTTTTGTAGCAACTTTGCAATGAAATGAAAAATAATTTTGCGAAATTTATAGGAAAATGATTGAACATTATTGCCCTGTTGGCCAATTGAATCCACAATTTTTTTGGCACTGCGTACGAGCTGCCAAAGTTGGTCATGTTTTTACATCAGGTACATTTTTTTTTCTTAGGAGGGCGGGAGGAGGTAGAATGGACTTGATATCACATTGATTACCATCACATTAAAGATAAGACTTCAAAGTTATTAGAACATAAAAATTTATCCAATTTCGACTAAAAGCAACTGAGATATGGCACTCTAAAGTTTTGCCAGTTTATATATTTCTTGTTTATTACTTATTAATTTTCCCGCTACGCGGCGCAGTAATCGAAAAATCAAGCTATGCAACAGACCTCTAACCTCACTTATATTTGCTACAAGCTTTGCATTTATTATATTTATACGTAATTCAATTATTTTAGGAATAATTATTCATTTTATTTATAAATACATCACAAACAAATACATATAACATAATTTAGTAGCTTTATTGTTTTTACAATTCTAAAGTAATTCCTTTTTCACATGACAAAAACTCTTTAGAAATAATAACAGACCTGCAGAATTATATATTATACTTTGAAACTATCCACATAAAGATTAATGTATTTTATGCAACTTTTTTTAGTGACATTTGCTTTGTTATGTTGGTTGCAAGCTTGTTTAAATTATATTTAATATACAATGTTTTATTTTATCAAAAAATTAATCCTTATGCAGTTTATCATTTTATCTTAATGTCTTTTTAAAAACTGAGTTTCAAAGTTATATATCTACTTTAATCTTAAGAAATGTATCTTCTAACGAAGAAATGTGAAGTCAGTAACACGCTATTACCAACGTAGCAAAAAAGTAATTACTAGTATAGAAAGTACTTTTTACTTCATATGAAGTGACATCATTAAAATGTTATTTATATTTTAATAAATTTAATTTGATTAAGAAAACCAGTTTGTTGATGGAATTTTTATCATAAATATAAAAAAAATTACTGAAATTTCTTTCAGTTATAAAACCACGCCTATTTGAGGTTAAATTTGACGTTTATATTTTTATAAAAAACTTTGCGATTTTATTTATATTATAGCTTTTATTTTTAAAATAATAAAACTAAAATATGCTATGATTTTAAAGTCTATAAAACTGTCATAACCAAACTTTTATTTTATTGTACATATTAAATAATATTATTTGGAAGTGCACTTGGTCTGTTTTAAGACGTTTTAGAAAATTCGTGTTTTCTAGTCATAAATAAAATTTTTACGTTTGACCTATTTCTGCGTAAAAAAGGTGGAAACAAGATTTAGATGTGTCATCCACAATCAGCAAGTTTTTAAATGCATGCTTTTATTTTTTATGTCACTTTGCCAAAATAATGTAATTTAAAAAACTAGAAAGCTGTGACGGAAATGTTTTATTGAATTTACGTAAATATTGCTTAGATTTTAATTTTTAAATTTATTTTTTGTGGTTCTTATAAAATAATTGTAGTTATTTATAAAATTTTACCTGCTTTATTTCTTGTTTTTAATTATTTGGTGTGAATACAAAATGGTTTTGTTCAGCTATTTTATTAATTTTAAATTTAACAGTTTTTCGATGTAAAACTATACAATAATTTTCTTTTTAAACAGTTTCCAACACTGTTAAATATAAAAGTTTAAATGACAACGTTTCAAAATCAATGATTAATTTTTAAAAATATTTCGGAACTCTTTACAATATAATATTCAAAATTAAACATATATAAAGCCTTAATATAATTTGTATTTATACAGTTTGTAACACTGTTCGCTATTGTTCTAAAATGGCGTTCTTATATATGAATTATTTTTATATTTTTAATTGCTAAATAAAAATTTTAAGATATATATTTAAAATGATGACTTTGTATAGTTTATAATTAAACAGTTTCCAACACTGTTTGTTGTTATATCGAAATAGCGTCTTGTCAAAATTAATGGCCATTTTTATAAAAGTAAAATGATGCCTTTGTATAATTTATAATTAAACAGTTAGCAACACTGTTTGTTGTTGTATCAAAATTTTGTCGAGTTTAAATATATTTTTATTTTTAGTAACTTTTACTCTTTGCAAGCCATTATATAATTTGTGGCTATACAGTTTGTAACATTGTTAGCTGATCTATCACAATGGCGTCCTTTTTAAATGAATTATTATTTTTTTCAATTGTAAGACAAAAATTATGAGATACTTATTTAAAATTTTCGTGCTTTAGATTACAGCTTAATAGTTTTAAACACTGCTTGTTGTTGTATGAAAATGGCGTCTTGTCAAAATGAATTATCATTTTTATATAGTTAAAATGATGCTTTTGTATAATTTATGACTAAACAGTTAACACCACTGTTTCTTGTTATATAAAAATGGCTTCGAATGTTAATGTATTATTATTTTTAGTAACTTTTATTCTTAAAAAATACTATTTTAAATCATATGGCTAAAATTAAAAGTCAATATATATATATATATATATATATATATATATATATATATATATATATATATATATATATATATATATATATATAAATATCT
>NEEE01004306.1:50850-65281 GCA_002278615.1 Pogonus chalceus | reverse complement strand
CAATTTTCGAGATAATTTTCTAAAAATTACATGGTATATGTAAAATGACAAAAAAAATCGATTGCCGCTGTTAAAATTACATATAGTTTTCTTTATTTATTTTAGTTTCAGGATTAAAAGAAAAACAAGTTTGAAAATTATGTGAACTTTGACAGTAATGACATTAGAAAAATTTACGAGTATTTTATTGTAATTATATCGAATGTACCTATATTACTTCTCTTTATTTAGCTACTTTAAATATAAGCTAGGGCAGTCACACATCTTGATAAACAATTATTAATTATTCAAAACTAAAATTATAATTCATAAGTCATAAAAGAAAAGTATTCAAACTATTTTTAAACATAATCAAATCATATATCCTTGTACATCCTTGTTATCGATTCAAATCATCATCTAAAAAACATCAATAATATATTCCAAATAAAATCAAATGGTTATTTTTGGAGCGAAATAAAACGCAATCAATTTAAAAAATCGTGTAGGATGTAACATATTTAAGTGAACACAGATAAATTATGAATGTGTACAGATATGCTTGACCATACAATCACATTCTACAGCCTGCTATATAAATTTTCTCGTGTTTAATTTAGATTTTATCGTGTGAAGAGTGGCGACATACAAATTAGTCGTTTATCGTACACGCTATGATATTATCTGCGACTAGTTAAGTGAATAAATATACACACAACTTGTCTTTGCAGCGACATGTTGTATTACACAAAATTTACATTATTCAATGTGTTGTAATTAATTTCACAATCTTACGGCCTTACTTGAAATTATTTTATAAATTACTTGAAATATTTAAATTGCTAAATACTAACTAATAAATATGTTAAACTTAGAATAAAATTCATGATTCTACAAAACGAAAACAAATGCGTCCAGAATCATAAAATTTTATTTATACATAAACGCACTTAATGATAAATACATAAAGTAGTTAATTCATAATTATTCACCGTTTATTAAGTGCAGAACGGTGCAACTTTTGATTTAAATTAAATTAAATGTAATAAAGCAACATTAACTTAACCACCATTAAATTTTAATCAAAATTACACGTAAAATATGAATAAATTTTATATTTTATTCTATATATGCCATCAGAAAACGATCAAAACATTGAAATTTATAAATATTTTAAGTATAGTCTCACTAAAATGTGATAAAAAATCCTTATAACTTTATAAAATATTAGTTCACTTAGTAGAAATTAAAATTTATTATCGTTTAAAACTGGATTCAAGATATTAACACCGATAAAATATGCCTACGTAATTTCTATACTAAATATTCATGAGTTTTTTTACCAATTGTAACCATATATTTTATTTGTCAAATTACAAATATTTATTACTCTAATTATTTTAAAAAAATATGTGTTTAATTTTTTCTTAATTAACATATTTTAATTANAAATTATTTAAATATATTTATATTAAGTTAATTGGTTTTTGGTTTCAAACAATCTTATAAGATGAATATATACAGACAAAAAAAATGTTATAAATACATGGAATAATAAATTTAATACTTGTTGAAACAAGAGAATTAATATAATGATTTATTTGGTACATACAAAGCAATGTGTCTCGCAAAAAAATCTTTTTATTTATTAAAAATAAAGAGCAATCTAAAATTTTAAGTACAAGTTTTGATCTATCAATTTATTTGAATCATTTCTTTCAATTCTATCAATATTATTTCTTTGAAATTATAGGAAATTTACTGGTAAAAATTTCTATCTGAAGCAATTTACAGAATATCATGCAAAATAAAATAAATAACTTTAATTTAAGTGACATTGTGTCAGTTCTTGTATTTAAAGTATTTTTGAATGTAAATTCAAATATATACAAACTAAGCAATTAATAGTTATTTTAACTTATTTTCTTATTATTTCTTTTATTATTTAAATATGAAATTAGGATTTTAGTTCTAAAAAGTGTAGTTAAATTCCTGAATTTATCAATTTCTCTTTTTTATAAATCCGTAAACACAAATTGGAAGTAGCAGATTGTCCATTTTTATGCAAAATCGATTCTTAACCTCAAAATTAAACACCACCATTTCCTAGTAATCAGCAATCATTAAAATATAAAAAGGATTTAACCACTACATCCGGATATTGGCCCAAATTAACATAACAAAACAAAAATACAAAACGTATAAGTTAATGTTAAAAATCACCGTTATTCCATGGCCAATATTCCAAGATTACCGCTAATAATACACGCCACAATATTATGCAAATTATTTTTTGTCGAATCGTAAAATTGTTGAAAAACGCAAAGCTCACTTATGCTCCAGATATAAAACCGAATTCATTAAAATAAAACGATAGAAATTTACGTGTTTTTATACGGAATAAAGTGGAAATAATTGCAGAATCTGGTGTCTGATAATAAGTAAGCACTTTCACGGATGATGAGCAAACGCATCAGCGCATCTTGTGTAATTGCTGTTAAATCTGTTATTAACGAACCATAAAAAGGGCACAGGTGTACCACGAAAAAAATCTGTTAATACAACAATTTACTTCCTTTAAATCAACTTTCAATTCTTTATCGCTAAATCTAAAAACATTCAAATTAAACTGAGTATTTTTATAAATAATTTTTAGCTTAATACGTGCCTGTTTTTTAATGACAATTAAATAATAAAAAAGTTAAAATTGTTGAAGCTACCAGTTATAATATAAAGATTTTTATTTTAAACTTGATTTTAGAGACAAAGACATTTCGGTATTTCGAGAATAATTATAAGGTAATTTAATGGTTCCGGTCTGGTGGCGAAGTCCTTGAAAATCTTTAATAATGCCTTAAGGACTACACGTATTTATTTGTCACAATGTTTATGTTGTCTGATATAAATTAGATTCCTTTTTTATAGCGATTGAAATAACTAGCTTGTTTATAAGCTGAACTGTTACAATTATACATGTTTTGATATATAAATACATATATTAATGATCGATTTACTTTTGCGATCAGTTCTGAAGCCTTCTGTATGGGATGTTTACCGCAATAGTTATTTGTGTATTAAGAGCGCAAAGTGGGACATTGTCGATTGAGAGATTGTATTGCATTTTCTCGAAATCGACAATGTCCATTTACGCTCGAAATACACATAAGATTTTTTCTACAGTCGCCACAAACTTTAAGAGATATTTGAAATTTGTTACTGTGATGTCACACTATTGCTATCTTTGCACACTATAGAGTGTGGTGCGGAGTGAGATAGGAATATTAGTTTCGTCGTGACATTATATTGATATTAAATATCAATTGTAGTTAAACTAAACTCAATTGATTTTTTAATATCTTTTTTATAATAAATTAAACGAACTTTATTTTAAAATAATGAAAAAAATCATTTGTCGTTATTTTCTATTCTTACAGAGCTATTCAATCTAAGCTAAGTATTTTTAATTTCGTTTTTGTAAACGAATGCCCTATTTTATTTCTATACTCCTTAGTAGGGCATATTTTGTTTGGTTATGTAATATACTAATAGAGCAATTATATGTCAGATTGACTTGTGAAGGTAATAAATGTGTAGGTAACGACAGTGGTATTAATTTTTGACTAAACATTTTCATTAAGATTGTAAACAAGTAACATTTTATAAAAATTTTGACAGCAAGCGTCTAGAGCGACAAAGTACTATTTTGCGCTCTAGAGCGGCAAAGTACCATTTTGCGCACACAAAAGAGGGCGCAAAACACCTACTTTGTATAGCGACTGTAGAAAAAAAAATTTAATACCACCGAAATAACGAGGAAATATTCACAAAATACTCATAAATTCAACAAAACTCACACGCGAATACGTTTTGCAACGTAAAAAACAATACGAACAAAATTAAACAAGTTACGCATTCGAGGACGCATAGCGCCCAAACGTTTCAATCAATTTCCAACTTTAATACATATTTATTTATGGTTTATTTTCGTATCAATTAAAAACGTATATATGAATAAAATAATTAGAAATATATCTGTCTATGTATTTTTCACTTTTTAAATGGAATAAATTTTATTTTAATTTTAAAATTGTTTCAAGAATATGAAATATTGAAATTAAATGCCATTTTAACAATTTATTTATTAAATAACATATTCACTTATCTTATAGAATGAATATATATTATTACAAATATTATTTAAGATTCTAGCATAACACCCACACATATTTTTAATAAAGGTAATAATTTTTTCTACCTGCTATTCAATTTAATTTCATTCCTCGCGCAGTTTTTTAATTCGGCCGGGTCAGTTTTACATTTATTATTTTGTGAGAAGTGATTGTGTATTTCGTGAAATATTAAGTGTTTTCTTAAGACTTCTGTGATATATATATATATATGAGGAATCATCTTTAAAAGGTAAGATAATTTATAATATTTATATATTAAATTGCTTTCAACAGCAAATATAGTAATAAATGTTTTATTACATCGAAATAAAATTAATTTTACAAGTAAAATTCATAAAATACTATCATGACTCATACAATAAAATACCAGTCATTTCTTACATCTGACTATAATTGGTAAAGAATTTTAAACTGCACTTAAGTATGAATAAAATCACTGAATAACAAAAAATAATTTGTTAATTCACCATTTGAGCAAAACACCCGGTCGTCATAGAAATGTAAAAAATTATTCTACCATATCGAAGCAAATTCAAAAAGTTTTTGTTAAAATTCCTCAGCTCACTAGATTCAAATTTCATTCATATACATCAACAATAACATTTACTATATAAAAGTACTGTAAACAATTAAAAACTTACAAAGTTCATTCAAGAATGAAGTAATTCAAAGAGTTTCGTAGATAATAGACCAGAAACTCGTCAATTTTCTTGCTTTTAAAGGTATTTAGAGGTCATAACAATAAATCAGTAATTACTCCACATCTCGGCTTGTTATTGTAATACATGGCTACCTCAAATTTCTTTTAAAAAGCGGTTAGATTTGAAAACTAACGTGACATCTTCTGCGATACAATAACAACTAGAATCTAAAGTCAACTTAACTTGAAAAGATTTTAACTTCTTCAGCAAAAATACTTTTATTGTTGAAATTCATCATGGTGATGTTTTCAGTTTAGTTTTGGTTCACAATGACCAAGAACTATTGTATTTCGCACGTGTTAAAACGATAGACGGTGACAAACCGTCCTTGCAAAACATTTCGAAGAGATCACAGTCTAAGTAACGTCTTGACGTAACAATAACTTCAAGTTTGCGATTGTAAAATGACTAAAACCCTCCTTAACCAAAACTATTATAATATATTATTGTGTATAAACCTTACTCTAATGTGAGTTATTATTGTATTTAAGGCTTTAAAATACCCTTAAGATTTTATGTTTGGCCTTTTAGACTATTCCTTAAAAATAGAAAAACACCTTAAGATAAAAATAGTCTAAACACCGAAACCAGGTGAAATTTTCGTTCAACGAAAAATGGTATCTTTAAATAATAACTTCTTTGATATTATTCTGAAGTGTTTAGTCAAGGAAGAAAATTTCTTTAATAATAAGTTTATCACGAGAAAATTATAGAATTTTCGAATGAATTGCTACGATTATCATGTTAGGAGTTTTTCAGGCGGATAAACTTTTTTTTAATTTTATTTGGTAGTTTTTCAAATTAAGTTGTTCTTACACACCATTTCATTTTGAATATATTATTAATATTTGAATTTAAAGTTTCTATAGAGACTTATTTCTAATTTATGACCTTAAATGTATTTTGGACTTTATTTATAAATAATAATTTATTTTTTTAGTTGTTCGCTGGCCAACAATTTTTTTTAGTATTCATATTTCGATGTTATATTAACTAATAATAAGAATTTTTAAATTTTTTTATCAAAATTTCGAAAAAAAAAGTATATTTTCATGCATTCACTTTTCCCACTTAATACTATTTAAAATTCAACTGTATTAGAAGAAAAAAGGGCCTTTTTTTCTATCATATTAAATTTAAATAAAATAATTTATAATTTTATATGTATACATCAGCGTTTTTATGGAGATATCTTTTCCTTTTAAATATTTTACAGACAAAAACAAATATTTATAATCAGTTTTTCGTACATTAATACATTATATTTTTTATTTTACTATGACAAAGAGAAAATCTTCAAAATTTAATTATAAAAATAAAAATTATGAACTTCCATCAAAATACTATTGTTAATTTGATAATTATAACAAAAATAAACTTTAAATAAATAATTAAAATAATAAAAATATTTTTAATAATTAATAATAAATAATTCAAAATTCGACAGATAAATATATTTTTTTCATGGTATAATAAAAAATTAATGTAATAATATAAATAAAAATACTATAATTGTTGTGTTTTGTATAACTAAATGCTACCCGCAAAGTAATTACACATACACAGGTTCTTTCCAAAAAAATATTTTTGTTGATACTTTACCTTAACACTATATTATAATAAGAATATTGAATATAACATATATATGAGTCAAAAAAAACAGTGAAATAAAATGAATTAACAAAATATTACTTTGCACAATAGATGCAGCAAAATCCTCATCACTCTAACGCGTTCTAATTTCGACTGACTAATTACGCAAAAACCAATTGTGCTATTCATCGCTTTATCTTTGAACGGTCAGCAATAACTAATCTTAAAACTTAAATATAACAATAAATGCTGACATCAGGCGTCTTTTCCCAACAATAATTATTACAAAAAAGTATTTTAGAACTTGATAAACGATATTCTAATTTTATTATAAAACATTTTGAATAGTATGTTTTTGAAAATAAATGCAATGAATATTTAAAAATTTTCTAGTTATTAAATAATTTGTCCATGATTAGTTTTGCATAAAGTCAAACATCCCTAGAAAATTACTGATTACCCATTTAAAATGCATAAAACAATCTATTAAGCACGGTACTGGAAATGCTTTAGTCGCAAAAGAGAGCATCTAATTCTTGGAACACGTGTTCAAAACCATCGTGGAGACTTTAACGATGTAGAAGAAAAGAATCCCGGTAACTATATACACAGAAAATACTGTCTTTGATAACGATGTCCACTGTTATATCTTGCTGGAGCGAGACAAATTGCCACCTCCGGTGCTAAGACGTCTCTTAAGTTGCACCGACACATTTACACTCATTGTCACTGTTTTGGTGCTAATATATTGTTCATTACTTCGATGCAGCATTTTTTCTAAACCGAAAATTAAATAGATTTCTTAATTTTAATGTAGAAAATACAATTAATATTATATTTTCACAATTATTTCTTATTTATTTGTTAATTATATTATATTTTTTCAACAAATTTGTTTAACCTACAAGCGGGCGCGCAATTATTATATTTATATATTTATATGCTGCAGGATGCACTGGTAATTGTTGAATATAGTTACTAGTATGCATATGGCAGGCTAGAATTTAAATTATATTACATAAATACTTAATAAGAATTAAAAGTAAGATAGCTAATTTACAATAAGACCCGAACAACACAATATAAGTAATGCGGTATCTCAGTGACACTCCAATAGCCAGCCTTAGCAGCCTCCTTTTCTTAAAGCATCTAAATATCGTTTTATCGCTGCTAAGAAGACGTGAATAACTAGGTGTCCATTGAAACTAGCACGTTTGAGCGATGCCGGCTTTGTGCAAACGCGACAAAATGGTCACTAACTGTCGCTAAGCATACAAGAAGTTGAAGATCTTCACACTTAGATGGATGCATTAAAGAATATTCCTTCTTTGAATAAATATAGTTTGCTCAAAACAGGACATGGCCGGATTTTAAACTAAGTAACCAATAAATTTTAATTTTAAACAAAAAACTCATTATTTTTTATTAAATTCTTATCAATAATAAGAATCCTTTCATAAAAGTAATATAATTTATATAAAATATATTATGATTTATATGCATAAAAATTTGAATTAAAATTACTTTTAAGTCCGTCCCTGTATGCTTGACCACGAAAGAAATGCACACGTGTTTATGCAATAGTGCAATGAGGTGATTAAGGAAGGATTTAAGCAATAACAAAGAGACAATACCTTAAGAAAGAAGATGCAACCCATAGAAGCGTAAAAACACTAATTATCAATGCACTTTTCGATGCATGAATGCACTTTGTTTATACTGGGTGTTTGGAAGCAGACGTTGTTTATTCGAAAGAACTAAACATAAAAATATACGGGTGTTTATTTGAAGATTAGGTGGTTTTTACTTAAAAGTTTCCAAACAGTCTGGATAAATCCCGAAAAATATATTTACTTAATTATTTGCTTGAAAAAATTACAGTATAAGAAAAACACATTTTTTGCTTCGATGAAGAACATGTTTTAACACGCAGAAAAACGAATTTTAACGATAGGGTCAATTTTTCGCTTAAATTAACAATTACTTTTTATATACCCTTAAAATTAAATTAGAATTTTAACAATTCAATTCGAAAAAAAGGTAAAATCAATTTGGATATGCAGTTTACTGCATGGAATAATTATTAAGAGCAATTTGACTAAAAACCTTTCCTAACCTATAATTATTACGTCTTAAATCACAGATAATTATTGAAAATTGCGCTAAAACTGCAATTAAAATGCATATAACTCAAATAACCAATTATTACTGAGGTTTAAAAATGTCAATTCATCTTCATCTATTTTGAATTACAATAAAAAATGAAAATGAACCACCGAATTTTATAAAATGTTCATCTATATGCTATTCCAAATATTTATATCAGTTTTTAACTCTTTTGTTTATAATTTATACTTATTATTACAGAATTTTGTTGCTTAATATTCGAAATATCAGAATTACCGAGCTTCGCTCGGGGTTAAAGTTAACTTTTATTTATAAAACAAAAGCTTAATTATGCAAAATAAAGCTTTAGTTTTTCGTAAAATTTCTTCTCACACTAAATTACGAGAATAATATGAACTTCCCTGTGGTAAGAGTACTTTAAATGTTTCTGGCTTATGAATTTTGGAACATGACACATACAGACTTGTTAAACTATGTTTTATACTCACCGTGATGTTTGCTAATAATATCATTGTTATTTTTAAGTATTGCTCATACTCTCAACCTTTTATTCAGTTATTGAAGATTATTATTTGAAATGATATCTTGTGGTAATTAAATTTCTTTCATTATATTTGTCAATAATCCTTCGTCACCTAGCATTAATGTCAGTGTCACACTGTATATAAAAACCGTTAAAAAAATCTCACGGAAATGAGACCCTAACTGATAATTTTTTGACCAAAAATGCCTGTAATTGCTCGTTTAGTGTTATAAGATAAATTAAATAAATAATTTTTCTAAAACAAAATGAAACAAACTATACAAAAATGCCTTAATATAAAATAACCCAGTTGGCTTGTCTATAATTGAGATCTAAATATTATAGAAACGCTTGTAATACCTTACATTTTAAAACTTGCATTAGTCCGATCATTAATTCTTCGTAAATCGTACAGGTTCATATATAACAACCATTTAAACATTAATCGATACCAGTGTGGAAACATAAATTTTATTAATGTGATTCTAGAGCTTGTATGCCGTTTCGAACGTTATATGATATGTGATTATTGTTTAGGATGAAAGATAGAATTATGTTGTAAATAAATGTGAATTATATCTGTCTGTTTCTTCGTATATTGAATAGATTTCTTTATGGAGCTTTATTGCATAGTTACAATTGAAACTACTTGCGACTTATATGTACTTAATAACTGAATTTTATTATTTATCAAAAGATTATTATAGATTTCATTACAAAACAAATATTTAATGGGGAGCTGAAAGATCCGAGCAAGAAAGAACCCACCCCTCAAAAAAAATATCTTTAAATAGTTATAGATTTTCGTTTTAAATTAAATTCTAGTTTATTTAAAAATATTTTTGTGTATTTTAATGTAATATTTAATAACTTATGCTTTTTATTTTATTTTCAGGTAAGTTCCTGCACTTTTATTTCTGCCTGTCTAGTCGTATTCAAAAAGAAATGTAAGTTAACCTACACAACTAATTAAATAATCACAATTTTAATAAACAAAAACACGTTTAAACAAGAAAAAAAATGATAAATGAATATTATAATCATTTCTAATAGTTTAATTACAAAAAATCGAAATTAAAAATATTCTAATAACAGTAATCTATATCGAGAATAATTAATTTTCCAACTAACCATGATAAATATATTAATCAGTGTCAATACACCGGATATTAAAAAACAAAAATAATTCGATTAAAAAATAGATAACCTAAAAAGGAGACTAAATTATTTCGGTTTCAATCAGTTTAATACAGAAGCAATTTCGTTCTTAGTGAATTGAATATTACGAAAACTTCATTATAATTTGATGTGTTATTATCTTTAAGCGTTAAGTATTAATTTTCGTTCACACTTTCTACGCTGCGTGATGCTACACGAGATTTTTTTAAATGCAAATGAGATTTGTGCAATGTTTTAATATTAATATGTTTCATTTTTTGTTTAAATAATTGACGGAAAATATCAAAAACTGGATGTACAGAATTGTGTTATCAAAATACTTACAATTATTATTTTTATTGAGATACAAAGAAAAACAATAATTATATTCCTATAAATATCGAAATATTTTTCATGAATTTTTATTTTCTTTATTTGTTACTCGAATTAATATTGACTTTGGAAAAATACATAGCATTACCTACGTCATCAATACTCGCATATATTGTTTTGTGAGGTTAAGATTCTATAAACAAGTATAAATACTAAAAAAATCCTATTTTTGAAACTATTCTTAATGTAATATTAATAAATAAATATAAAAATAAATGTTTGGTATTCGTGATGTTAAAGCAATAAAAATCATGATATTAGAATAGTAAAAATGATTATTTTTTTTTTTTTTAATGAACGCTTGAGATAAGGGATTAATAATCAGGACCGTAATTAGATTTTTGTGGGCTCTTAGTAACAGTCTTAATAAAAAAAAAGATAAAATAATTATTCTTTCAATTGCTTCTGCCCGTTATTTTAATTTCATTTTATATTTATGAAAAAAACAATAAATTAAAACATCATAAATTTTTTTTAACTATATTTTTATCGCCTTTTCTTTTCGCAAATTTATTAATTAAGAAAATTACTGAGATAAAATTTTTTAGAAGCCTTTTAGGGCCCAGGGCAAGTGCCCCTGTTGCCCCTGCCTAGTTACGGTCCTGTTGAAAATAATTAATTGATTTTTGTATTTATTGATAATTTTACATTTGATCTATTTGAGTTTCATGAAATATCGTATAAAAAAATCGTATTTACCTTCTTTGACTCTTTATAAAGTATTGATAAACAAAATAAAAAGCATTACGTACGTCATCAATGCTTTCAATTGTTTCGATAAGACTTTCAGCCGTAAATATTCAATATTAAAATAAATATTTGTTATTTGTGGTGTCAGAGACCAATTTTCTGAAATAATTGGTACAGAAGTATAAAACCAATTGTTTGATAAGGGTTGTTAAAAGTTTTTTTTTTATAGGTTTTATTACAATAAAAAACTATAATGGCATTCTTTTGTTATTATAACACAAAATACTGTTGTTTGACATCACCTATTGCAATATTAACAAAATAATAGAGAGAAATTCTTTTTAAATGGTAATAAACATAACAAAAGTGTTCAGTTACAAATATTTCACAGTCATATGAAATTGGAACGTGTTTGCGCACACATACGTAACATAGGAATGCGAAGGCGTATGTGCATAGCGTGTCGCGAGACGTACACGTGTTTAAAACACTGATCCGTGAGAACGTTTTTGAAATTTAATATTTTTGTGAGAGAACTATCTTGTTACAGTATCTCTATAAAGTAATCAATATAAAGTTCAAATCATTTATTTGGAGTATTCCAAAGGGGAACTGTTTCACATATGGGGTGGAGTGTTACTTGATATATTAAGCAATAGGGTGCGCACTTGTCTTCCTAAGAAAAATAAAAGTTGTGGCATTTTTAAGAT
Source organism: Pogonus chalceus (assembly GCA_002278615.1). Classification (NCBI taxonomy): domain Eukaryota; kingdom Metazoa; phylum Arthropoda; class Insecta; order Coleoptera; family Carabidae; genus Pogonus; species Pogonus chalceus. Next base: position 53,217 of record NEEE01004306.1, on the reverse strand, counting down.
AATTAATGCCGGGTCAACTTGAAATTTCAACGGATTTCACTAGTACCGGGTAATGGTAGGAAGTCTAGGAAGTAGTGTAAATAAATTGTGGTATTCTCGCATGTGGTAAATATTAGTAAATACATATGGGTTTTATATTAGTTAAGTAGATATTGAATGGAACTAGTTTGTTAGGTTAGGGGTGGTTCGGGGCCGGTCAGGGTGGATCAGGGCACACTAGAATTTTAACTAAATACTTCAAGTATCAAGTTTAAAGCGCCGATATATCTATCTATCTATATAACTCATTAAAGACTTATAGACCTATTATATATAATTAAAGATTTTAATTTCGTTTAGTACAATTAAAATATTTACAATATTTCAACTTAATTAAAAAAAAGAAATCGTAAATATCCAACAATTAAATAATTATTAAAAATAACTTCTCTAAATCAAATTGCAACAATAATGCAATTAAAATAATTAAATATAATTTAAAAATAAGAAAAACAATTCGAAATAAAGAATTTAAAAATAATCGCAAATATATAACATTATTCACAGTATAGCATTTAGCACAATTTGAGTCGGCACCTGCGTAATTTCTGCAAAAAGTTGAAGTCTTATAAGCAGTAAACAATATTACAGAAATTAATATCGTTTGCGTGTGGTGATGTTTTATCCGAGTAGGCCTAGTTTTTTGAAACCAATTTGTTAAAATAATTGCTTATTTACTTGTCAGTTTTTGCTTTTCTATGAAAATACTTTTGATTCAATCACTTGTAATACGGGTGTTTTAAAGTACGGTAAATTACTCCATAAATACTACTTAGATACAGGTTATTTTACTCTGCAATTAAGTAGGAAAAAATTAAATGCCTTCTTGGATATTGTAGTAGATATGCGTTTATTAATAAATTTAACTTCAACTTTAATAAATTTTATACGCTATTAAAAATACATTTATTTTTATCGGTTATTAATCTTTTATATATTTATGAACGTATATTATCTATAAATTTATTAGCTAAAGCCGTTTATTTAATAGAAATTTAGTTTTTATTACTATATTTTTACTAAAATATAAATTATAAATGAAAGATAACATCAAATAAGCATAGTTTTATTGGTTACTAATTATAATAAAAATTAAAATAAAAAAATCAAAAGAAACTGAGAAAAAAAGCTTTAAAATATGTATTAATACATTATTTTTACTTTTTATCTATAAAGAAATACATATTATAATGTATTTTGCATATAAAGTATAGCTTAAACATGATTGGTTCATTGTTTTGCTAGTAAAACAAACCGCGCCCAAACAAAAATGAAAGAAATTCAAATCAATACCTATTTATATGTACTCTTTAATAAAAACATACAAGAAAATACTAAAGTAATCTTGCTGCTGACATCTATCAGGTTTTGTTTGAAGCTCTTTAAGTCAGCCCAGAATGTGTATTATTGGTTCAAAAACATTGTAATTAACATGCTTTACCGTGAATGGTTAATATTTATCAAAAATGAGACATGCCCCATCAGTACTTGCAACAAATCAAATTGCGCACTGGTTTGTTTTCTAATGTCGAATACATTTAAATTTGTTATTTTGAACAAGTACACGCCTCAAGCACCTTTTCATACGTTTTTATTGAATATAAGCAACTTATCTTAATATTTACTTGCTAATAACATTATTTGTACTCTATTTAAGAGGTTAATATAAATAAAAATTGTCTTTTCACTTATTTGAAATTATTTTCTTACCCAATACTTTTTTAATTTATAATATTTTGACAGATTTAAATGTAGTAATAGCTTGTTTATTGAAAAATTGAAGGAAATCTGCATTGCATTCGGAATTAAATTAAACTTGGATAAAACTAGACTGTTAAAGAAAACAATTGTACATTTTTTAATTAGTCTAGAGGTGCAAAAACTTATTGCAAACCTAGAAAATATCATCTAAAGCAAAATATAAATGTAAGAAATAATTTATTGATACAAATATTACAAATAAAAGCCAAAGTTGTTTAATATGCGTACAACCGGCTTTTATGCACATTAACCGTAGACCTAGTATAAAGTTTTGTTAATTCCTTTTTTTTTTGCCGTATTATTCGGATAATATTATCAGGGTCGTAACTAGGCAGGGATAACAGGGGCACTTGTCCAGAGTCCCATATAGAAGGAGGGGGCAGAAAAGCTTCTCAAAAAAATCCATGTTAATTATTGATTTTAGTTGATTGATTTGCGGAAAAAAAGCAAGAAAAATATAATTTAAATAAATTTATGATGTGTTAATTTTTTTATTTATAAAGTAAAAATGAAATTAAAATTACGTGCATTATTTTGTGTTTATTTATTAATACTGTTACCAAACTT
>NEEE01004303.1:13130-43718 GCA_002278615.1 Pogonus chalceus | reverse complement strand
CACCCTTATAACTACAAAAAATATTGATAAATCAATTACAAATAATTGCGTCGGAAATAATCTTATAAAACACTTAAAATAACTTAAGTAATGAATAAAAATTTGTGGCTTTTAAAGGTATTTAATAATAAATAAATTTAATAGAATATAAATATATTATTTATTATTTTCTTGAAAGTATATTTAATGTATATATCAAATATATAACATTTAATAGATGCACGTAAGATATTAAATTCGAATTGCATAGGAAAATAATCCCATATATTTGATATAGAAACTGAGTTAAAATGAGCTACGTGGCATCATCTATCGGAAATATCGTGAACTTGCCTGATAAAATTTTTGGAATAATCGCTATGTTAATGTTATCAAAACGTATTTATTAAGTTTAAAAAAGCCTTTAAATATATTAAATAATAAACTTTATGCTTATTTTATTTCAAATTTAGTAAATAAAAGGCTTAATATTATAATTTATATGAAATATTACCATTTTTATAAACTCCTTTACCTATAAATTAAAGTTTATATAAACTCGGGCTAATATTCTAACTTTATTTACTATAGTTTTATAATTATATTAATTGGTGGTTCTTTATTTTTCAAAATTTATCATTTTTAATATATTTGATAAGTTTAATAAAGATATTTATTATTCAGTTATGAATGTTTTTAGTTAATACTTCAGAATTTATTTAAATAAATTAAATATGATATTTTATTAATTATTTACTTAAAATTGTATGTGTATCTATTAGAAAATCCGAAAATCCATTTAAATTTATGTATTTATTGACGTTCAAAGAGTCAACAATTATTAACTAAAAATCAGTGTTTTTTAATTGCACTTTATTATAAATTATTAGATTCAATCATAAACATAAAATAGTGTATTTAAATTGATTAAAACATGAATTTTATATGGAAATTGATAAAAACGAGTTAGCTGCTAATCTATCTGCAGTTACGTAAACTTGTAATAATTACAATATTTGAGTGCATTAAACATATTTATTAAGTTTGCTTAGTCTTAAAAGCTATTAAATTTTATGTTTAATTAGTTCAGTAGCGAGTGAGTCTTTATGCGTTTTATTACAAAGCAAGGTTTTCTAAAAAAAAAAAAGATATTTTTTATAAAAATGTTTATTTGATTATTTTACAATTATAAAGTTACATATTTATTTCATTCAACAGAAATATATAAAATTAATCTACATAACAGAACAAGTATTTAAAAAAAATAATTACATTTAAAATGTAAAATATTTATGTAATTTTCATGACACTTAATATTTTATTATTCATAATAAATATTCGGAATTTATGTAATACAAAAATATATCTAGAACGTATATTTGAATAAAATCTTAACAATTTAATTAAGATCATGGCACCAATCATACGCGTTTTGGAACATGCGCTCCCATGGTGATTTCTTATATTTATTCCAATTTTGTGGCGCCCATGGCCATAAGTACATTTGATCGCATCTTTCAGGATGTGGCATCATTGCTAAATGGCGACCATCGGCGGAGCAAATACCTGCTAATCCTCCTACACTTCCATTAGGATTCATAGGATATAACTCCGTCGGATTGCCATTATCATCAACGTATCTTAAACCAATGCAATTATCTGATTCAAGTTTCTTCAAAATAGAATCATCGCGGAATGTAAAACGACCTTCCCCGTGAGCAACCCAAACACCAAATGAAGATCCTTCCATACCCTTCAACATAATTGACCTAGATTTTTCAATTTTAACTGTACTCCATCTACATTCAAAACGTTCAGATAAATTATGTTCTAAAAGAACATCAGGTTTATCATTTTGTGATGTAATTGGACGATACCCGACCCATCCAATAAGACCCATAAGTTGACAACCATTGCAAACCCCTAAACTGAATGTATCTTTACGAGACAGGAAATGTTTGAATTGAGATTGGACGGTGTTATTAAAAAGGATGCCTGCCGCCCAACCTTTCGCTGACCCTAACACATCTGCGTAGCTAAACCCACCAGGGAAAATAAGCCCTCTGAATTGATCTACCGTCAAAGTTCCAGAAATTAAATCTTGCATAGTGATATCCCAGACTTGGAAACCAACTCGTGAGAAAGCAGCTGCCATTTCCCTATCACCGTTTGTGCCTTCTTCGCGAAGTACTGCAACTTTTACGGAAGTATTTCTTAAAGGTCGTGGTACATCTGGGTCGAAAGTTAAATTATATTTAGGACCAGTACGATAACTTAATGAATTGTACTCAGAATCAACGCAATTCCGCATAGTTTGGCGGAATTCAAGTTGAAAACTTGTTTCTTCCCAGATTTTCATAAGGGATATAGTATTATTTTGTAAGCATACAATTTTATTAACTGATACAACAACGGGAGATGTAAGACCCAAACCGAACGAATAACCAATGTTGTAAGCTGGGACTTTGAAGGAATTGAAAGTTGACATAACGTACGGTAAATTAGCTTCCTCTACTTCTAATACCCATCCCATTTCTTCCGCAAATAACACTTCAAATACATCACCTTCTTTATGGTTTATATTAATATTTAAACCACACATTCCGGCGAAAGCCATTTCTAATACGCAAGTAATCAAACCTCCATCACTTACATCATGACCAGAAAGGATTNAGTAATCAAACCTCCATCACTTACATCATGGCCAGAAAGGATTTTATCTTCTTTAATTAATTTTTGAGTTGCTTCGAAAGCAGCGACTAACTGAGTAGGGTTATCAATATCAGGTGAACTGTCCCCTAATTGTTTGTAACATTGAGCAAGTGCTGATCCTCCTAAACGATTTTTACCGTTTGATAAATCGATGTACAATAAAACTCCTTTTTGGTTATTAGCTGGAGCTTTCAAATCTGGGGTAACTACTTTACGCACATCAGGGCATGGAGCGTAAGTGGATACAACTAAAGTTCCTGGAGCTTTAATTGTATCTTGGCCAACTCTGGCAGCCATACTTAGAGAATCTTTTCCGCCATCAATAGCGATACCTAATTCTCTCATTAAGTTACACATAGCAACACAGGCGTCGTAAAGAGCTGCTCCTTCTCCTGGAAGCTTAGCTGCCCACATCCAATTACCGGAACATTTAACATCTTTTAACTCTGATATAGCAGCGAATACTAAATTGCTAAGAGATTCTCCGACGGTCATGCGAGCGCCAGCAGCATTATCAACTAATCCTTTGATTGGTTGCTCACCGATCGCTGTAGCTACTCCTTCCTATATAATAATAAATTGAAGAAATCATTTAAAATAAAATATTAATTATACTTACATATCCAAAATGTGTTATAGCAGTAACAGCAACATCAGCTAATGGAGTATGTAATGGTCCTACGCATTGTTGTTGCGCAATTAATCCTGTAACGCATCTATCTACTTTATTAGTCAAATATCTTTTACTTGCAACTGAAGGAAGTCTCAAAACTCTTTCTAAAGCTTGTTTAACAGTTAAATCAGACGGCAATTTCAGAGCATTGGTTTTAACTGAAGTTCTATTCATAATAAATTCTTTACGAGGCATTTTTCCAAGTACATGCTCTAAATCTAAATTAACTGGTAAGGTCTCAACTGATTCTTCTAAAGTTAAAACAACTTTTCCAGTTCCTGTAACTTCTCCAACGAAGTTAACTGGGCATCTTTCACGTTCGCAAATACTTTTTAATAATGGTACATCTTCTTTTCGGCATAATAAAGCATTGCTTTCTTGATATTCCGCACCCCATAATTCTAACGCGTTAATAGTTGGATCTCCTAAATCGAATCTATTCGCGTAAATGATTCCTCCAGTTGGTTCAACAAGTTCTTTTAAAACATTACCTGAAATATGTTTTTATAAGATTGGATAGTTAATAAATAATATGAAGAGTTATACCATTTCCTCCTGCTCCTTGGTCATGAATGCTAACAATTGGATTTTTCGCTCCTAATTCAAGACAAGCCCGAACAACTCTATTCAACTTTTGTTCCATTTCAGCATCACCTCTTTGCACAGCATTAAAATCAAGTTCAGCTTTATTATCACCTTGAACTTCGACAGAACTTGCGGCGCCTCCACCAACTCCAATACGATAAACTGGGCCACCAATTTTTACAATTTGCATTCCTGGTTCAGGTGTTAGTTTATCAACCATATCTGCTTCCATATTACCGACTCCACCACTAAACATAATAGGTTTAATCCATTCGCGACGTTCGTCGCCGATTTTAAGTCCAAATGAGCGCGCAAAACCGCAGATAAGAGGTTCTCCAAACTTATTACCGTAATCAGACGCACCATTACTAGCTTCTACTAATATATCAACTGGTGCCGCGAAATTATCTGGATATTCGAAGTAACGATCTTCCCATGGAAGATTATAATCTTTAAACAATTAAATAATTACATTAATATATAATAAATCACAAAAAACGCGCATAAATATGACTCAATGTTGTAAATATTATATTTATCGGAGGTATTAGATAAAAATATAAAAATACAAACCGGGAATAGATAAATTTCCAACGCTGTATCCGGCGGTACCAGCAATGCAGTAACCTCCACGACCCACAGCTTCGACATCCCGAATACGTCCTCCAGTTCCTGTAGTGGCACCGCTAAATGGAGCTACGCCTGTTGGGAAATTGTGAGTTTCCGCAGTGAAAATTAAATGTGATTTAGCTTTTTCTTTTTTAAGTTCACAAGCTTTTCCGGCATTAACTGGTCGCAAAGCATCATGCGTATATCCTTTGATTGCGCTAAAAATATTCAATACATGTTTTTTTTTTATTTTGTGAGCGTTTATTTATAAAAATACGTTTGACCTATTTTTATTTTAGATATATAATAAAAAATGTATATTTTTATTCTCTTTTTAACTATTATTTATTGTTTTAACATCAAATAAATATATTACATTAAAAGAGCGCAAAAAGAATATTTTCTATATTGAAAGCTTAAAATAACTTTTATCTAATAAAAATTAAATTGAAATATTTTTAGTTTATATTTGAATAACATTTGTAGATAATTTTATCTAATTCTAATAAAAATAAAAACATTGTTGCATAATTAGAGACTTATTTAGAAAATAATCGCTATAAAACAAATAATAATTATGAAATAAGATTAGAAATATTATATTTTATCCTTGAAATAGATTAATATTTTACTAAATAATTAATTTAAATAAATTACCTGCTATTATCACTAAATTTAATGACATTATTTTGATTGGTAGTTTCTTGCGTCTTGATAATCATATCAATGAGAGATTCTTCATATTCCTTTCCATCAATGATCATTTTTCCTTTAAAGAACCAATGACGACTATGTTCACTATTTGATTGCGCTAAATCAAAACATTCTACAGTTGTTGGATTTCTTTTCATAACATTTGTAAATAAATTAGTATAATAATCCAAATCGCGCTCATCAAACGCTAAGCCCATCTCAACATTAATTCTTTCTAAAGCTTTTCTGCCTTCTCCCATAACATTAACATCATGGAGATCCTCTTTTTTCACTAATTTTTCATTAAAACTCCGTTTCGGAATATTCTGAGCTGTATAGCGACATTCTGTCATGCGATCATGTAACACCGCCGCTAATTCTTCTTCGAATTTCGGCGAAATGTTAATATTTGAATTTTTCCATTGGATTAAATATCTTTTTGAAACTTCTAAACGAGTAACGTTTTTTAATCCCAAAGAATGGCAAATTGAAACAGCGTTACTTGATTCAGACGTAGAGAAATTAAATCTAGGTCCGCATTCAATTATTACATGTTTTCCAGGTTCTCCATGTAATTGCGAAAGCGGAGTTAAATTTTCTGGATTTAACGGAGGGCTAAGTATCCATTCTAACGTAGATTTTTCCTTGTTATCAACGTTTTTTTGAGAAAATTCCACATGATAACACAACTCTGTTTGCACATCTTCAATATTGTTGTTTACTTTTTTAAGTTTAGATAAAATTTCTTTAGTTTTATGAGATGTAAAAGCCGGTGTACGATACCATCTGATGATAAGAGAATCCATTGTTTTAATCTATGGAATAAATTATACTTAATAGAATAAATACTCAGCAATTTGAACCGCTCTAAAAAGCAGTTACTGCATAACTGGTTTTGTCAATCAATTATAATTCTTATTAAACTATAAAGAATCGCGTCACAAGGGTCAAAATAATAAAAGGTTATCATTATCTTTATTCTTATCCATATTGACTTGGAAACATACCATATAGTTAAATAAAAAGAAAAGTATATGACGAAAGTTATTATTTTACTGAAAAATAAGTGCTTTACGCAATTGACAACAAATATAAACAAATGTAGAAATGGAAAACAAAACTATTAGACGCATTTCAGTTTTACAGAAAATATTACATCCTTTAAAGGTATTTTATAATCAACAACAAATATTATTGAAACTAAAACATTATGTTTAATAGGTCAAAAATGTTAGCGCATCAAATGAAAAGATATTTTGGGCGAATAAAAATATACAAGTGGAAATCAATCAACCACCGTCAGATTTGCAACAAGCATTCAATGTACTCTTCACGCAAGAATCCTTGACCTTTTTATCAGAAATAGTTACGGAATTCGATCAACATATAGATCAGGTTACTACTGATGCAATTTATATTAAAATTATACACTCAAAAGCGCTGCTAAATAAATTTTGTTTTATTTTTGGTTTTGATAAAAGAAAAGATAAGATAAAATATGACCGATAACTTTAAACACATTTAAACTGTTATTTATAATTAAAAGTATTATTTTCGAATTTAATTAACTATTTTTTATTTTATTCTTTATTGTAGTTACACTGGAATCGTTTACAAAATAAAATAAATTATAATAAAAATTTTGTATTACCTAAATTTTTGGATACACCACAAAGACACGAAAAATGGAAAATAAGTCCTTTACCGAAGAGATTACTTTGTCGACATATAGACTTAGGCGATGTTTCACCAGCAAATACTGAACACTTATTAAATTCTCTTAAAACTGATGTCCAAGGAGTACAAGTATTTACAAATTTTTATTTTTTCAAACGCTTTTTGCGAAATTAAACTGCGTTTATCCAAATAATGTTTGTTACTTAGAAAAAATCTAGTTTATACATGATTCTTTAAATTATTTTAAGTATAGTAATTTGAAACAATTATAGGTAGATTTTGATGATGGACATTGTCCGACATGGAGAAATCAATTATTAGGATTATATAATATATACCGCGTAGTACATAATTTAATTGATGGATTACCAAATATTAATAATTTACCAATATTAATGCTTCGTCCTAGAGCATGGAATATGATTGAACATAATATTATGGTACTTATTCCATAAAAGTATTATTTTCACATTTTCCGATAAAACTATAAAAAATTTCCAGATAAATGGTAAAAAAATACCTGGCCCTTTAATAGATTTCGCGTTATTAATATTTCATAACGGTAAAAAATTAGCTGAAAATGAAAACGGTCCATTTTTCTACCTTTCGAAATTAGAAGGCGCGGAGGAAGCTAAATTATGGAATGAAATATTTATTTGGGCGCAATTTCGTTTAAATATACCAAGAGGAACTATTAAAGCTTGCGTTCTAATTGAAAATATTTTGTCTTCATTTGAGATGCATGAAATATTATTTGAATTAAGGGAACATTCTATGGGGTTGAATTGTGGTATTTGGGATTACGCGGCGTCTATAATTAATAAATTTGGTAATTATTTTTATAATAATTAATTAGTTATCTATATAATTAAGTTTTTGATATTTAAGGTGATAATTCAAATTTTATACTTCCCGATCGTAATAAATATGTAAATATGGATAAACATTTTCTTAAAAAATATATGGAGCTTGTTGTGCAAACATGTCATGTAAGAGGGGCACCCGCAACTGGGGGTATGGCTGCACAATTGTTGTTAGAAGAAAAGTAATTAATTTAATTATTGTTTAGCGCATTTTATAAATATTTTGATTTTTTTAGTAACAATATTCTAATAGATAAAGTAATACAAGCAAAAACAAAAGAAATTAATTCTGGATGTGATGGATTCTTAATTTATGATACAAAATTTGTACCGTACATAACAGACGTAAGTCCTAATAATTAAAATATACATCAATAAATTTGATTAAATCATTTATAGTTATGGAAGAAATTTCCACAAGCAACACCAAATCAAATAAATACATATACACCAATTAATATAAACATAAAAGAATCAGATTTATTACAAATGCCAGTAGGTACTGTAACTTTAAACGGATTAAAACATAATATCCAAGTAGCGATTTTATTTATATATAACTGGATGATAGGAAAAGGACATTTCTTTTACAAAGGATGTGTTGAAGATTCAGCAACTGCTGAAATCTCCAGATCACAAATATGGCAATGGATACGACACAAGGTTTGTTGTAATTACATAAAAATTTAATTGTTTATTAAAATACATAGTACAGAAACACATTTTCATGTATTAAAATCTTCTATTTTTTAGGTAAAATTAGAAGATAATAATACAACAATAACAAAACAACTTATTGAACAAATTACTGACGAATTTGTTACGGAATGTGGTGTAAATTACAATATAAATGTGTTAAATATTGTAAAAGACATGTTTATGGACATAGTCACAAAACGATATTTTGAAGAATTCATAACAACATACTTAAGCAATAGTATTGCATTCAGAAAAATACAACAATATTGAATAATTCTTAAAATTAAATATGTTTAGAACTTATATAATAATACTACATAACATAAAACAAACAATGTTAATTTTGTCATTAAATTTAGAAATTTCATAACTTCAACGTCTGCGTTTTTCTTTTATTTTTGAGTGATATTATAAATTATTTAACCTCGAAACTGCCATAACCTATAAATATGTAAAAAATATATTATTTTATGTATTTTTAATTATAATTCCCAATAATAAAACTTAAATGTAACATAAACTAATTAAATGTATGAAAAAATGATTTATTTGCTAAATATTTAAGTCTTGAGTAATGACTAGTTATTTAGCAAATTGTTAATGTTTTAAGGAAAGAAATAAGCTGGTAATATTATATATTTTATCAATACGATGTTTTTTTTTGCTTTTTTTTTTAACTAAAATAATGTAATAACATTGCACAGCCTTCTATTATTACATCTATATTAGGTAACAAACTATATAATTATGAATAAACTATTATATATGCCCATTTATTTTTTATAATTTGACTGTGTAGATATTTGAGATTAGCATCGAATTAAAAAAATAAAACATCTAAACGATAAATAGTGTAATATTAGTTGTGTTTTATATATTTAAATATTGTGTAGTAAACATATTTTAAAGTAAGATATGCTAGGACAATCGGCACCTGTCTCGGGATGAATTTGAACTAGTTCTATTAGCTCGCCCTCCGGTTGCATTCTGATGCTCTTGTTGTTGCAATTGACGCGCAAGTTCAGCATCTAATTCTTCTTGACTCATATTTTTATTTATATTAGTTTCTTGCATTGATAAAGCTAATGCTTTAGCTAATGCCTCATCTTCATCCTACAAATAATTATAAAAATATTAGTTTTTATTTAAATTTAAAAATAATAATTAGACTAACCATTGTTCCCTGAATTGCAGATATTCCATTTGTATGTGAAACGCGAGATAAAGCTGAATTCCTGAAAAAAATAACTCACAATCATTTATAATAATTATTTTAAAATAATATAAATATGATTTAATAATTGTTACCTTTCAGTAATTAAATAAAATATATTTTTCTTATATCCAATTATAAATTTCAATTAAAAATAACTGTTCTAAATATAAACACTAATTATTGCGCAATTATTTCAACACTATTGATTTTTTTATAACATTAATGAACACAAATTTAATTTATATAATATTTTAATTAGAAAATTTGTAACTTACATTGTATTTTTTCGTAAAGAAGTCGATTTTCCTTCACATTTATGATCTGTAGTATGGCGATGCTTTAAGCAATAATTTAATTTGCATTCCGGGCATAACACTGGCACAACTTCTTTTATTTTACAACCTTTCATGGAACATTTATTTGTGAAAACTTTTCTTCGGCTTTTAGCAGGGTCAGATTGGCAGTCATCGTCAATATGAGCACCAACTGCAATATCAGGCAGTTGGCCACGAGTTACAGGGATTGGTTTATTGCATAGTGGACAAACAGGCACTTGTACATTTTTCTTATAAGCTGATGGACAATTATGGTTATCGTAATTATAATGATCGTTGCTAAAACCAAAAACAAATATGTTTAATATAATTAAAACAATTATCATATGAGTATTTACATACCAAAATATTTTCGAACAAGCGTCACATTTCATAGGCAAAAAATCTAAAATAAGTAACTAAATTAATAATCACTTTATAACAATTAATAACAATATTAAGATAAATAAATTATAAAACTTACCTAATTTATGACAAGTTTCTTCCGAACAATGTTGACCCAAGTGTGGCAGCTCCATTTTAAGACACAATTGATACTAATTTTAAAAACTATGGATTCTATTCTTTATAAACACTAGAATTTTGAAGAAAAAATATTCTAGAAATATGATGAAAATGTCAACTTAATGTTTGAATGACTTGGAAATGACATATCATTTTCACTTTCTTTGTTGTCAAAAACAGAAATACCAATATTTACTAAAAATATATTCGATAATAATCGCGTTTATGATTACGTATATTTAAGATTATAACAATATTTATATATGATTAATTTATTTAATAATCGTTTTATTGCATAATTTATTTAAATATCAATACAATAGCCTTATTAAAATAAAATTATATCATATCATTATTAGTATATTGATACCACTGTGTTTAAAACAGCAGGTACCAACTATGAAGAAAATAACTAGTTTTCCACTTTCCATATCTTGACATTAATCAGCTGTAATGATGTTTCGTGTACAAAATTTGTAGTTAAATGTGATTATTATTAAATATAAATTTATCGTAAATGTTTAATTTATTTTAGTGTATATGCAATAAATAAATAGTAATAATTTTTTTACTATGGAACTTATAAAAACACCAAAGGTAAGTAATCGTTTATGAATAAACCATTTCGAAAATTATTGAATTTATGCAATGTATCCCATAATTAATAAATTTATTATACAATTTAAGTTTTATTTATTATTTATTTAACGTTTTAATATCAATATTGTAAAATTTATACCGTTTACTGTATAAAAACACGCTTGCGCATAAAAAAATTATACTTTCAAATAGAAAAAAATTCTTTGTATAATTATAAACATGCATTTATTGTTGCTAAATTATAGTAAACGTGTCGTTATATAAATTAATATAATTTTATTTTAGAAATTTCAAAAGTTATCACTTAATTTCAATGACAACATGGTTTTTATCACCGCTATATAATTTTTATCAATGTAAATAATGGTGAATACCTNAAGATTTATTTTATAACATGAAGTAAATAAATGATTATAGGTACAAGTTATTTTGAAAAATATATTCTTCAAATATATAACAATTTTTAAATAATCAAATTTTATTTTATTTATATATTTATAGGTGATAATATATATTTATATGACTAGGAAAATAATTGCATTACAATCTAATTTTATAATTCAATAAATAAATACAATAATATTTATTATATTATTATTTTTGCTCGCAATAAAATAAAGTATGTAGGTATTAATAAAATACAATAGTTTGTTTTCAAAGGTGTTTTTCCACCAATCATAATTAATGTCAATTACATTTAAATAAAAAACAATCAAGTTTTATCGATAAAGTAATATTTTATCTAGTATCAACTAAAAACATAATAATTTATCTTATTTCAATAAGAAAAGCGTGGCAAATGGCCTTAAAGTACGTCACTGGATGCGCAAAATACACCCCATCCCTGATACCGGACTAGCAATTCGCAAATATCTCAGTTTGCGTGTAGAGCGCGAGATCGCGATCACCTGATTTTTCTTCACAGTTTTATTTATCATAACAAACTTATTATTTCATATAATTTAATTAAAAAACAACTTGGTTTATTCATTTATTTAATTATAAATAAGTTTGAACGTTCGTGATGTTCTAATGTTTACTGTGCATGTAAATATGCAAGATTATGAAGAACCAGTGTCGAATATAAATAATATAAGTACATCACCTTCAATGTATGGTAGAATAAGAGCTTGGTTATTACATGGGCATGATGAAATACCGACGGAATTAATTAGAGGAACATTAATTAATTTAAAGGTAAATTCAAACTTAATTTTAAAATAATTGCATGCAACATGCGACGTACAGTTCTATATTTTCCGGTTTTAATTAAATAATATTATAATATAAATGAAATTGCGTTTTATTAAAATAAAAATTCAAGGGTACGCAAGGTGATACTGTTGACAAATAATATTTTTTACTCCCTATAGGAAAATATTTACAAATTACAGTCAGAAAAAAATAATATTAATTTTCTTATGTTTCGGTTGATTTGAAATTTGTCCATAGGGCATTAAAAAATATTAATTCATGACCCTTGACCCATATGTCATTATTGACCTCTTTCCATGTTGGCGTTTGCGTTCCCTATGGCCCTAACACGCGCTATAAACAGGTGGTTAGGGAGTGGATATGAGTTCCCTGTGTATTGACTGAAATTCAACGAAGCAAGCACTAGACCGATCAATATTCACTGACATTGTGGCTGGTTGCTGGTATTTTAACGATTTCACATTTTATAATGTCGCGACCACGGGTAATTTTATAACGATAAAACTCAACACCCCTATTATTGTCGCGATGAGGCGGAAAGATAATTATTTAATCGTTTGTAAACATGATTATGCAATTTAATAAAGGATTTTTACTTTCAGCGTATTTATATAATATTTATTATTATTATTTTTAAATAAATACATTAATTTATTTACGATTTAATCTTTAAAGTATCAATTATAAGATAAATATGTTTATAATTCAAACAAAAACAATATATTATCATTTTATTTAAACCATTTTTGCAACAATTAATTTTATATTTATAANTGCATTTAAATAAAAAAATGTTTTTATAATTGTTGTTTATTATAATTTTAGGTAGAAAATGTTCGCATGCTCGACCGCTATAATACTAGAAACCCATCACAAGGAACTTTATATTTAACCGCAACGCATTTAATATTTGTAGATCCGGAAGCGAAAAAAGAAACATGGGTAATTAATATTTAATGAGTATATTCCCAACATAGTTAAAAATAATTAATTATTTCTTTAACAGATACTCCATATGCATATAGCAAGTTTAGATAAGCTCCCATTAACAACAACAGGTTCTCCTCTACTTATTAGATGTAAAACATTCCTATCTGTAACGTTTGTGATACCTCGTGAAAGAGACTGCCATGACATTTACATCACACTACAACAATTATCACAACCAAGCAATATTGAAGATTTGTATTGTTTTCAATATACCTCCAGCAATGAGGATATTCCGAAACAAGCTGGCTGGAACTTTTTTGATTTGCAATCGGAGTATCAAAGAATGGGTGTTCCTAATGACCAGTGGGCTTCTACTACACTTAATAAGGATTATGATGTAAGAATATAATATTATTCTTTCTAATAAGCTCAGCAAATACGGTTTCTTACGTAAAAATATTTATTTATTTTAGTTATGTGATACATATCCTCGATTATTGTATGTACCATCGTCGGCGACAACAACAGTTCTTATGGGTAGCTCTCGATTTCGATCAAAAGGTAGACTTCCAGTATTATCGTATTTGCACAAAAATAAAGCAGCAATATGCAGATGTAGTCAACCGTTATCAGGGTTTAGTGCAAGATGTTTAGAAGATGAACAAATGCTTAATTGTATTTTAAGAACCAATCCTAATTCTAATTTTATGTATGTGGTAGATACGCGACCAAAAGTAATTATTTATTTAGTTTTACCCGTTTAAATATATTAAAACGATTTTATTAAATTTAGATAAACGCAATGGCAAATCGCGCTGCAGGGAAAGGTTACGAAAATGAAGCATTTTATGAGAATATTAAATTTCATTTCCTTGGAGTTGAAAATATTCATGTTATGAGAAACAGTTTAACGAAAGTTATTGAAAGTAAATGCTATTAAATTAATATTTTGTGCGATGTATTTTAATTTGTATTTTATTTTAGCATGTGAACAAAAGAATCCAACTATGTCTAGTTTTTTGAGCGGGTTGGAGTCTAGTGGGTGGTTAAGACATATTAAATCTATTTTAGACACTTCTTGGTTTATAGCGCAGGCGCTAGAAGAAGGTATAAGTGTTGTTGTACATTGCTCAGATGGATGGGATAGAACAGCTCAAGTTTGTTCTCTGGCTTCTATATTATTAGAACCATATTATAGAACAATTCAAGGATTTCAAGTAAATATCATACTAACTATTTAATTCGTTTAAATAATTATTTTTATTTATAATTTAGGCGCTGATCGAAAAAGACTGGTTGGCTTTCGGTCATAAATTCTCCGAACGATGCGGGCATGTTCAAGGAGAAAATAAAGAAATTTCACCAGTGTTTACGCAATTATTAGATGCTACATGGCAATTAATGCAACAATTTCCTTCAACATTTCAGTTTAATGAAAGATTTTTATTGACTTTACATGATCATGTACAATCTTGCCAGTATGGTACATTTATTGGCAACTGTGAAAAAGATCGAATAGATTTGAGGTATCATACATATTAAATAATTAAAAAAATTATTTTTACTTATATTTAATTTATTAGATTATCAGAACGTACTTTTTCTTTATGGGGATATATGGCTAATCATATGAATGAATATATAAATCCACTTTATTACACGGAAGAAGATACTGGAACTTTAGTCCCTGTTTTATTTTCTCAAAATATTAAGTATGTTAATTAATTTTTATGATTTTAATTTTTTTATCAAATAAATAAATCGTTTTAGGTTCTGGCGAGGCATGTACTGTCGATTTGAAAGTGGGGTACACCCCAGAGAACCATTAGGAGATTTATTATTAGCAACATGCGACCACAGTAATTCATTAGAAGACCATATAAAATATTTAACTAAAGTATGTAAATAAATAAATAATTAAATTTATAAAAATAAATATTTTTTTATTATTAACAGAGAATTACTTCTTTAAAATCAATGATATCTACATCATCGGATAAGAAAAAATCGAAAGAAAATGATGAAATTTCAAAACCAGATGAAACAAATACATTAGACAATAAATATTTTTACGAAAAAGCATCAATGCGTGAATTAGAAGCGGCTGATGATTATCACCCTCTAAAAGTAGAAAATAATAAATTTGATAAACCTTTAGTAGATTTAGAATCAAATGTAACTGAAGGAATGAAAGAATTAACAACAGAATTCGAATCTGTAGCGGTTGATTGGAAATCGTTACGTAATATTAAAGAATGTGGTTGTTCAACTCCGTTTGATCACTTTAGCCGGAAGGTAAATATTAAAAAATCATATAAGTAATTATAATTAATAATTTTAATATTATTTTACAGTATCACTGCTGGAAATGCGGAGATGTCTTTTGCATGAGATGTATAGACAAGCATACAAAATTACCCGGACATTTATCGCACAAGTCAGCTCCTGTTTGTCGTCCTTGTTATGATAAAATCAATGGAGGTTCTATAGAATCTCCCTAATATAAATATTATCATTTAAAAGTGTTATAATTTCTAAAATGAATCAAAAGCTTTACTGTTATAAATGCAATACCAGTAAATTTATTTAAGTTTAAGCATTTATTTTTTTGTTGTAAATTAATATTGTATTAGATATAATAAAATTAAAATAGCAAATTTATTGAATAAACGAATCATATATTGACTATTTTCTATGAATCCCTTTCTATTTTGTTATAGCTATTGTTAAAGACAAATTAATATATAATTTAACAATTATATTATGTACAAATTTATAAAATATTCCTCAATTAAATTTCAATACGGTAATATTATAAAATAAACGTTTTATTGTCAATTACTTATAATTAAAAGCATAACGGTTCTCCAAAAGTATATAATAATATAGCATATATAATAAATTAACACCTAACAATACGATATAGATAGCCCTAATGATAAATAAAGTTGTTTTTATCATAAATAATAGAGATAACATTTTATAACGAATGTCTAATAAGAAATAAAACAAAACTTACATGATTCCAAATGGAAAAATTTAAAACCACTTGTTGAATCTATAACACACGTGCACTTGTTTTCACTCAACCGGTGTTATATATTTTGGCGTAATTTTGACCTTAGATTATAATTATGGCTTTTTTAAGAATATTTTTATTACAATATGTTTTTATGAATTAATAAAATTATTGTATATGTTGCATAAATAAGTGTCTTGACTTTTAATAATCACTTTAAGATATAAACATTTATAAGAAACAATTTAAGAACATTTCTATTCAAAATAATAATAATTTATTTTGAAAGTTATTATTGAAAAAACCTTCTTGAAATTGGTGTATTAGCTTGACAGATAGAAATAATACACATAACCTAACATTTTCATAAGCAAAGTTTACAACACGTGTTATCATTTCGGTTCGCACGGTACATTGGTACATAGTAATCAAGTTCAAATAAAATGGTACGAAAGAAAATAGATAATCGCATTCGCGTTTTAATTGAAAATGGTGTTAAACTTGGTCACCGCACACTATTTGTTGTTGTCGGCGATAAAGGCAGAGATCAGGTATTTATTTTATGAAAATGTTTTGAAAAAAGTTTCATAAGTTGTACTTTAGGTTGTAATTCTACATCATATGCTAACGAAAGCCGAGGTAAAGTCTAGACCGTCTGTCCTATGGTGTTATAAAAAAGAATTAGGGTTTAGCAGTCACCGTAAAAAGCGCATGAAGTCATTACAACATAAAATACAAGCTGGGAAATTAAATATCAACGAAGATGACCCATTTGAATTATTTGTTTCTTCTACTAAAATTCGGTATTGTTATTATTCAGAGACACATAAAATTCTTGGTAATACATACGGAATGTGTGTATTACAAGATTTCGAGGCATTAACACCTAATTTACTTGCGCGTACTATCGAAACAGTTGAAGGCGGAGGTCTCGTTGTTTTGTTATTACGGTCAGTTTCCTCTTTAAAACAATTATATACTATGAGCATGGATGTTCATCAAAGATTTAGAACCGAAGCGCATCAGGATGTTGTTTGTCGATTTAATGAACGATTTTTATTATCGCTAGCTTCTTGTAAACGCGGTTTAGTAGTAGATGATCAATTACAAGTCTTACCTCTTTCTTCTCATAATTTACTAGTAACTCCAGTAGAAAAATCTGACGTAGCTTCAGAAAATGAAACCGAATTATTAGGGCTTAAAGAAAGTCTTCGCGACACTCAACCAGTTGGCGCGTTAGTAAATTGTTGTAAAACATTAGATCAAGGCAAAGCTTTATTAAAATTTATTGAAGCTATTTCTGAGAAAACTTTGCGATCGACTGTTTCTTTAACTGCTGCTCGTGGTAGAGGTAAATCCGCTGCTTTAGGATTAGCAGTCGCGGCGGCAGTTGCTTTCGGTTATTCAAATATTTTCGTTACAAGTCCAAGTCCGGAAAATTTAAACACTTTCTTTGAGTTTATTTTCAAAGGGTTTGATGCTTTAGAATATCAAGAACATGTTGATTATGGTTTAATTCAATCAACTAATCCTGAATTTAATAAAGCTATTGTTCGTGTTAATATATTTAGAGATCATAGACAAACTATTCAGGTATTACTTGAAAATTTTTCGATTAAAATCAATATTATTTATAATTTATATTTTAGTATATTCACCCAACTGATAGTCATCGTTTAGCGCAAGCAGAATTATTAGTAATTGATGAAGCTGCTGCAATTCCTCTACCTTACGTTAAATCAATGTTAGGCCCGTATTTAGTATTTCTTGCCTCAACAATAAATGGTTACGAAGGCACAGGTCGTTCTTTATCACTTAAACTGTTACAACAACTTAGAATTCAAGCAGCACCAGTTGGCGCAAATACAAATGCTACTAATAAAAAAGAATCTACTGCTGCCACAGGCCGTACATTACACGAAGTAATATTCGTAAATAATTAGTTTATGATTGATTATATAAATATATTTATTTAAATATAGGTTGCTTTGGAAGAATCAATTCGTTATAAACCTGGAGATGATGTTGAAAATTGGTTAAATAAATTACTTTGTTTAAATGCAACAACTGTAGCTCCTATATTATCCGGCTGTCCTCCACCAGATAGTTGTGATTTATATTATATTAATAGAGATACTCTATTTTGTTATCATAGAGCTTCAGAAGAGTTTTTACAACGATTAGTAGCGCTATATGTAGCATCACATTATAAGGTCTATAATTTATTTAATGTAATCAGCGAGTAAAATATTAATTAAATAAATATTGCAGAATTCACCAAATGATCTTCAAATGATGTCTGATGCTCCAGCGCATCATTTGTTTTGTTTATTGGGTCCAGTAGACCCAAACAGAAAATCTCTTCCAGAAGTTTTAGTTTTTATTCAAGTATGTTTGGAAGGGCAAGTTTCCAAAAATACTGTTGTAGATGGTATGGCTAGAGGTAAAAGAGCCGCCGGCGATCTTATACCATGGACAATTGGACAACAATATCAGGATCCAGACTTTCCAAGATTATGCGGCGCTAGAATTGTTCGAATTGCAACGCATCCAGATTATCAAGGCGTAAGTTTTACGCAACTTATATTAATATAATAATTATTGATGAATTAATTAATTTAGATGGGTTACGGTAAACGCGCAATTGAGCAATTGAAACAATATTACGAATTAAAAATTCCAAATATTGATGAAGATCAAGTTGTACCAGAAGAAATTGAAAATGTAGGAACCGACGAAGTAGAACTATTAGAAGAAAATATAGAACCACGAAAGACTTTACCACCGTTACTCTTAAAACTAGGTGAACGACAACCAGAAAAATTAGATTATCTTGGAGTTTCGTACGGTTTAACAGAATCTTTACTTAAATTTTGGAAAAAAGCTGGATTTATTCCCACATATTTAAGACAAACTACTAACGATTTAACAGGAGAACATTCTTGTATCATGTTATATGTCTTAAATGCTGGGGAAGAAATTACATCTGATAATGACTGGTTAATGGCTTATTGGACCGATTTTCGGAAGCGTTTTATTTCTTTACTATCTTATCAATTTAATACATTTTCACCGTCTTTATCATTAAGTGTTTTAACAAATAAAAATAAAAAAATTCAACCGAGAGGTAGTTATTAAAATTAAATAATTGTTGTATATTTTATACGTAATATTTTTTTAATTTTAGTTTTGACGAAAACTGAATTAGACGTTTATTTAACTAAATATGATGTTAAACGTTTAGAAATGTATAGTAATAATTTAGTTGATTATCATTTAATTATTGACTTAATGCCTGCAATAGCGCGAATTTATTTTTTGAACCATATGGGGGATGTACAAATGTCGGCAGTACAATCGGTAAGATATTTAAAAAATTAATTCAATTTTTTTTTTAATTTTTTTGAAATTAATTTAGGCAATATTACTTGGAATTGGACTTCAACATAAAACGGTAGATGCTTTAGCTACTGAAATAGATTTACCGTCTTCACAATTATTAGGTTTATTTAATAGAATAATACGCAGATGTGTACAACACTTTAATTCTATTCTAGAACAAGATATAGAAAAGACTTTAGTATCTAGATCAGCCGTCGAAATGACTCCAGTAGCGAAAAATATGAACGAAGAACTAGAAGAAGCTGCAAAGGTAATTAAAACATTTTTTTTTAAATGTTAAAAAATTCTAAATATAATTATTTTTTCAGGAATTACAAGTTAAACAAAAGAAAGAATTAGAAAAATTGAAAAAAGAAAATTTAAGTCAATATGTAATTAAAGGTTCCGAAAATGAATGGGGTAACGCTCTTAAAAAAGGAAGTAAAAATATAATTACTGTAAAAAGGTAAATATAAATAATATTAAAAATCTTTTTGTGATAATTATATTTTGTAGCAATGAAGAAAACGATTAATAATTTTTAATCTTAATTGTAGTGGAGAAAAAAGAATAAATATATCAACAGCAGAGGAAGTTGATAATGAATTACCTAAAACAAAGAAATCGAAGAAAAACAAAAATAAACGATAAAATATTCATTGTATCATTATTTTATGTATATGAAATTATATAAAAGTAAATAAAAATCTTTTATACTAATTAGGCAAATTAGATGTTATTTATTTAATATTTCAAGAATGTACATTATATGTGATAAACATCTAATTGTTTTGAGATTTTACTTTTAGGGATAAAAAATATACTACAAAACATTAAGGTTACTTTATATGTACTACGAGTATTGATTTTTTATAACGAACTTGTAATAAATAACGTTGACGTTTAGCAAATAAATGTTTTCATTAATAATATTAGCCAATAGTTATAAAAATGTACAAAAATGAGATTTATATATAACATAAAATGGTTTACAATTAAAACAAAAAATAGAAAATAAATGCGTAATATATTAGCACTGGTAAATCTTCAATTATCAGTCTCCAAATAAACTGACAAATATAAAAAATAAAATTAAAACGCATCAATAAATAAAACTACAAACAGCTATCGCATAATGTAAAAAATAAAATTGAAAAATAAAGTTTCAACTTCAGATATAAAATCATTTAAATGAAGTAATATATAATTATTATCTGATGTTGAAACATACAATTGCTTATTTAAAATATTACTAATACTTATAGGACAAATAACATTGTTTTAAATATTTTTAAAATACAATTTAAAGGACGAACTAATTTACATGTTACCTGTATATTTTCTGTTGATCGATCTGTCTTCAGAGACCTTCAATATTCTTATGAGCATCACCCGCTGCTCGTAATTCTTTCTGAAATTTCAAAGTTAAATAAATAAAACGAGATTAAATAATACTATTAATGAAATATTATTTAATATAGATTGAATTAAATAAAGTAATACAAAATTTATACGTTGAAAATGTTTGTAATTATCAAACAAATAATTTATTATTAGTTTTACCTATTACTTCAAGATTTATACCATTATATTAGCCAACATTTCTTCAGTTAATTAAAACAAATTTTTGCACATGCACTTACATCTTGATCCATTCCAATAAGCTCATTTCCAGGCATTGCTCTTTGCATATTTAAATTTTCATCTTTCATTTTATTATCCAAAGAATTTGTCGATGATGTAGCAATTATATTAGAAACAACTTTTTTCCATTTTAATGCGCGATCCATCCAATAGTCCAAACTTAACTGTTCACCCGCTTCAACAGGTTCAATAAATCCTATAAAGTATTTAACACTAATTGTTTTAAACCATAAAATTATATTTTTAAAAAGGTCGAGAATTAAAGTATGATAATGACAACTAAATAATAAAAATATTTTCTTACTATTTTGTTCATTTGATTGCGGCGGTTGTGGATTAATTTCTTTAGTTAAAATAACGCCGGCGGCAGCTGCTTTCTTCCTGGAGGTTTCTATGTCCTTTAGGCCTCTTTCTATATATTCCTGGAAAAATTGGCTGGACCTTTCCAAATATGGTTGAATATCAGTTTCAGGGTGTTGAATTTTAAAGTCATATAATAATGTTAATCCTTCTTTTGTCGTTTCTTTAGAACCAATTTTTTGGAATATATCAGTTAATATGTTATGCATTTGTCGTGATACAGGCCGTTTTATTTCTTTCTTTAATGGAATCTGTTTAACTTCTTCAAGTTTAAGTGTCTATAAATAAAATGTAATAAATATAACATGTTAATTCAATATATTAAAATTAAATCTTACTTTGATCAATTTCAACAAATAAGCTTGTAATTCAGATTCATTAGGATTTGAGATTTTATTAAGATGTCCCATTAAGGCATTTCCTTTTATTTTTGCCATCGAATGAAGAATTGTTTTGATAGTACGAATAGGTGTATCTGACTCCCTATGTTTCCACCATGATGATGGAAAATCTTTAAAGAATAAATGAATTTCATACAAGACAGTATCATATTCAATTTCATCCTGCCATGTAGGAATTATTTTAATCACTCTCCATAAACATTTCATTATCAAATCTAAGAAACGAGGTGAACATGTGGAGTCCACACATTCATGTAACAGCCTTATAAGAGCACTAAAATAATTAAATTTAATTAAAATTAAACTTTAGACAGTATTTTTACGAAATAATACCAAATAATATTTGTGTGATCTGATTTTTCAATTATGCGTACACATTGTAAATTTATAACTCGATTGTATGTCTCACTACTTTGAATATTTTCTAACTTAGTATCAACTAACAATGTTATTAATTGATGTAGAATATCTTTCAGGCAATCTCTCGAAACCTTCTTACCTAATATTTTACTATCGTAAAACTGAAATAATGAGGACATTACATATCAAATTTTATATAAAGTAATTAATAACTTACTGTAGATAAGATGGTAAGTAAAGCTCTGTAAGTTTTTAATACGTCGGGATTAGTATTTAAATTTTGAGAATGCAAAAGTTTTAATTGCAATGTAATAGCGGACATGAATTGATCTTCAAATTCTATCATTAAATTATTCGCGTGTAATAAATCTTCCATTTGTTTAATTGCTGCAAGAGCAACTTTCAAATCTGGACTAGCGATTTGATTAATTGTTTTTTCTAATAACAATTCTTGTCCCATACGTGGGTTCGATGATAAACTCGATATTGATGAGACAGAAGGTCTTGTAATTGTAGCATATGGTTGACATTGTAATATTGGTACAGCTTTTTGAGTAGCATTTGAATATCCATTTCTATTCAAATTATATATTTTTTTTAAATGAAATTATTGCTGTACTTTAAAACAAAAATAAAAATCCTACCTTTTAATTTCTGATATATTAGGCACAGGTTCATCCAAAAATTTCGTATCAACTTCAAAATATTGTGGGGGTTTAACGACAGCAGGTTTCTTCTCTAACTGTTCCAAAAACTCTGGATCTAAGCCATATCGGCCAGATACTGGACGGGGTGGAGACGGTCTTCTACTAATGAAAACAAAAGATATTTTCTCTGAACAAATATATTTTGAATGCTAAAATCAACCAATACGAACCATTCGTTCCAAAATAAAGTATCCTTAACCAGAAAAATTAACCAATCACTGAAATTTTTTTTTATCGAAAATTTATAACCGATTTTTAATATTAGTTTTAAACACCGATATTCCAGATTTTCGGAACGAAAAATCGAAAATTCATGTACAATTTTATATTACGGATCATATTGTTGATTTTAGCATAGTAGTTAATAATTATATAGCACCAAGATTAGTTCTAAGCAACATAAAAAAAGTTCCAAAAACCTGTACTAAGAAAGGTAAGACTAGTGTAACTACAGAACAGAAATAAGTATTACCCAAAACCATAAGTTAGTGGCATAACAAATTAAAGCAAATAAAATTAACTATTTATATATAATATATTAAAACATAAAATTGAATTGGTTTTTAAGAAAAGTTAGTAAATCAATGACAAAAAAATATTTGAAGCTAAAAAATCAAATTAAATATATAAATAATTAAAATAAATATAAAAGTGATTTGAATTTAAGCTTGGTAATAAGCAAAGTATGTGAAAATTTTTATTAAGTCGTAGTAAAATAAAAATATTAAAAGAAGTTAATATCCGCCCCTTAGTTAGTAATTCAAAAAAATATTATTATTTTAGATATTTTAAAAATTTTATTGCATATAACTTAACTCTTAAATTAAAATTGAATAAATAAAATTTTTAAAATAAATAAATATATTTTCTATATCAATAAGACCCTGTTTTGTATTCGAACACGTATTAAACTAAATAGTACCAATTAGTTCCTTTTACTAAACGAAAATCGAAAAATACAGTACATACATAATTATGACAGTACACATAATTAATAAAAAAACTTAAACTTTTTAATATTTCATATATATGCGGTCACATGGTGAATATAAAATCTATTTTTTACTTAGGAATTAAGTTGAAAAATACTGATTTTACAATGATCATGCTAGGATAATAAATGATTCACAACTTCAAGTTTTCATAAAACATAATTCCCAAAGTAGAGAGTACGATAGTTAAATATAAAAAAATAAATACTACTGACGCTTCAAGTTTATTTGGAGATTGTGTTATTTCTTCAGTTTTTGTTGGATTCATGTTAGTATCCATGATAACCGGATTAGTTTCTGGACTATTGTTATCCAAGAGAAACGTTTCGTTTGCCGCAACATTAGATTCATTTGATTGCGTTATATTAGATTTGGAAGTGCTAATAAATAAAAATTAATAAAATAAAAAATATAAATAAATTTAGATATTCTTTTCCTTTTTAAATAAATAAAAAAAATAAATAAATTGATACTCAATTCGAATAAACAGTGATTCTTAAAAAAAAAAAAATATTTGTTGTGAAATGAAAATATAATTATTTCTTACGTCAATACTGGGGGCGGCACAATTTCTTCTTCCTCTTCAGATTTCTGGTCAATATCACTAGGCTCTCTGCTTAAAGAAGGTGGTGGAGCAATATTAGATGTTTCTTTTCCTTGTGGCATTTGTTGAGTAGGAATAACAATACGCGATTGTCGTTGATTCGTAGCTTTTTTAGATGCTCGTTTTATTCTTTCTTCTAATAATGAATGATCTTTATCCGAAATCTAGAAATTAATAAAGTACAAAATAAATTATACTTCAATTAATATACTAAATAATTTTGTATTTACCTGGCCAACCATTTTATAAATTTTTTCTCCTTGAATAAAATATGCATTTACAATACAATTCAATGCAGCATTTCGAACAGAGTTATCTCTATCAGATATATGTTTCGCGATTTCTTTTAAAGCTACAACAGGTGTTGGTTGACAAACTGAAATACCGTAGCCTTCAATTAAAGATCCTAATTCTTCTAAACATTCAGATCGTTGACGCGCATTTTTAGATTTTAACCCTTCCATTATATATGAGAATAATCTGCTAACAGGATAAATGATAGCAATTTGTTTGAATATAGATTTTACACCGTTGCGTACTGCGTCTTTCGGGTCTCCGACCTTTTAAAGATATAAATCATAATAAAATAGATCAAATTTATATTATTAAATATTATTACCTTCAATATCAAGTATGGAATAAATGAAGAAGCTTCATTTTCTAACAACACATGTTTGTTTTCAATTAACATTGCGAACACAATATTTAAATATTCCAATCCTTTTAATAAAACAGAAGGATTGGTATCAAAAAATCGAAGTGTTAACCATTTTAAAATTAAATCTAAATTTGATATAAGTGCTGCGCTGTTACCAGGAACATCTTCAAGAAGTGAATCAATAGCTTTTAAATGATACCTTAAATATAAAGAAAAAGTTATTTAATCAATAAAACAGTAACAAAAAAATAATTTACCTGAAATCAACATGGAACATATTTGATAAAAGTGTTTTGTTCACATTTGCTGCAATCATCTGGTCTTTTAATAAATCGACAAATTCTTCTCGTGGGGTAGTGAAGTTCCATTTTAACACTTTTAATTTTTGTTCGTCGATAACACGTTGATGTTTTAAATTATTACAGACCAAAAGAGGTGAAGTGTCAATGTCATCCTCTTTTTTTCGACTTGATTGTGTTTTACCCACAGAGCTGATCTATAATATTAAATTAAAATCAGTTTAGTTTTAAAAAAATAATTTTTATAAAATTTATTGAAATAAAAAAATTGTATACAGATTAAAATGACTATACGGTACTTAAATTATATTATAATTTACCCTTGTTTTAGCAGCTGGTTTAGTGGCTGACTCGGCTTTATTTGTTTTCACAGCTTTTGCACTTTCAGCTGAAGCTGGTTTAGATTTAGTTGGTAATGGTTTGATAGGTAGGTTAGGTCTGGCTTTTTCTAAAGCACCCATTACTACAGTTTTAGAACCTGGTTTTAATTTTTCTGTTTGTTTAGACATAGATTCGAATCCAAGATGAATCATAAAAGGTAATACTGCATCTTGAGCATTTTTTCTTACATCAGCATTTCTATCTTCTAGATTTGTATATAAAATAGGAATGCAAATGGTAAGTTCTTCCTTTGAAACAGATTTTAAAGATACTATAAACAAAAATGGTTTACATTATTATATAATAAATACTGAATAAACAAATATAATTTACTTTTATCTAATTTTTCGGCTAACCACCCCCATAATTCTATACGAAGGGTTGGTGATCCCGTTTTTAGGGCATCTCCAATCATTTCGCCATCAAAGAATTCTTTGTATCCACATGTATCTCCCCATGTGTTCATACAAGTGATTGCCGCAGAACGAATCCAATTTTTTGTATCACTCAGGCCTTAAAAATATTAATTTTGAATTTTGTACTATGAAAAATATGGATTTTAAATTAATACCTTGTAATAGGCCTGGAAAAATATATCGTACATGTTGTTTACATGGTGGACCCATAGCAGTTGCCAGTGTTTGGCAAATTTGAATAGCTGTTTGTACAATTTTTCCATTACTATCAACTAATCTTTGAGCTAAAGCTTGAGGTAAATCGCCAATATTAGGCTGTATTAGTTTAGCTTCATTTAAAATAGTTTGTACTTTTTGTAAAGCTTCATTTCGAACCTAAAATAATAAGTTAATAAGTTGTTTATATATCGATAAATAAAAATAAATTACGTACTTTCCAATTCTTGTCACTAAATTCATTTATCAAAGATTCTGTTATTTGCGCATGAATATCGACCCGTGGTAACATGTCCTGTATGTTAAAAGCTTCCCCATTACCACCTTCATCATCTTCCTCATTAATTTCATCTAAATTATCAACACTAGCCGATTTACTTTTAGTTAGACCTCTGATAGGCTCTGGTGGTTTTTCGTTGTCATATTTATTGAATTCAGTATCAATTTGTTGTTTTAATGCTGGTTTTTCGTTTTCGAAGAATGCATGAATTGCAGGACCCATATATAAATATAATGTACCGACTAATGTTATTCCTGCTGTACGAACACCTGGATTTGTAGCACCTACGCCTTTTCTTGCAACTTCAATAACTGACTTTGCATTTATTCTAAAAGATGGAAAGTTATTAAACATAATTTGAATAAAAATAAATTCAATAAAATAGGAATATTTACACGAATCCAAATTCTTTAATGGCGTTTGAAACCCATAATAATGATTCTTGTTGTACTTTTGGATTTTTTTGATTAAAAGCATATTCTAAAACTCCACCTGCTATAAAATCTAATTTTGTTGCTTCTGCCATTGCAGTTAAAACATCTCCAGCTAAAGTATTTGTTTTGGTATCGCCTAATTTATCTGTTACATCATTTAAGCATAAATTAGCAGATATTCTGTAAAATAAACAGTATTTTTTTTTTAGTTTGTAATTATTATTTTTCTTGAAAAACTGCACTTACGTCGAAAATTTATGTGATTCAGCAACAATTTTTAAGGTTTCTAGACGAGTTTTAAGTACTTGTATATTTGTATCTTTTAATCCAGGTTTTTTATTCAATACCCCAACTAATACTTGAGCTGAAACACTGCCAGGTTCCATTTGTTGTATAACACTTTGATATTTTTCAGCGGCTGCCAATCTGTTTTTCCAATTAGAATCCGCTAACATACTCAATGTTTCAGCATCAAATATTTCTGAAGCTTTATCGTCAATCTCTTCTGCTGTCATTTCCTGTTCGGTGGGTTTTGATAATTTGCCTTTGTTCTTTGAAGCTGCTACAGCAGTAATTGGTTTCTTTTTAGCTACAGACCCTAATTTTATGTTAAAAAAAAGAAAAAACAAAATAAAATAAATAAAAAATAAAAAAAGAAAAATAAATAAAAAAATAAATGAAAATCAAATTAAAAAAAATATAAATAAATAAATAAAATTATTTAAATTAAAATTCATTAAGATATTTTTAAATTAAATAGCTTATTAAGTATTTAGTTTAGTATACATAATAATAATTTAAAATAATACTTATAAATTTAAATAAGATATAATAAAACTTACCAGCGGACGAGGGTCTTTTTACCGGTTTCGCTGCAGAAGTGGCTTTAGCTGTAGTTTCTGCTTTAGTAGATGGTGCAGTTGTTGGTCTTTCTTTCTTTGGTGCAGAAGCTTTTACTAAAATAACCGCTTTATCACAACATTCTTTGATTTTAGCCATTTTTAGATTATCAACTTCAACAACAAATGGTGCAATTGCCTTTTCTCCCACTAATTTCATAGCGGTTCCTAAAGCTTCTGCGGAATTATCTCGTACCGTTGGATCTAAATATAAAAATATAATTGTTAAGTATTTAAAGATTAATAATTAATAAAATTAATTACCTGGTTCATTTAATGTTTTCAATAATGCAACGGTGTAAGCCTTTAATAACTTTTTATTAAGACTAGCAGGTTGACTTTTAGTAAAAGCTCGTGCAATAAATGATGCTGTTTCTGCCTTAACTGCCGGATTTTTATTATTCAAAGCTTCCAAAACATCTTCAACAATCGCTTCTAAAGTAGTCTGAAATAAAAAAAATCATATGATATATTTTAAAATATTTATATATTTCAATTATTACTTACTGATATGAAAATAGCATCTAGCGCTTCTCTTAACGCTAATACAACATTTTGTTTTTTCTCACGAAACTTTTCAAGTAAAGCGGGTACACAAGAGCTTGCATATGGCTGAAATCGTTTCTTTAATCCGTTCGCTAATCCCGCTAAACATTTCCCAGCAGTTGCAACGACCATAACATTAGAATCTTTTGATATGATTTTTTTAAGCGCTCGTACCAAGTCACCATAATCCCCATTTTCCAATTTCGGTGCTTTAACTAAATTTTCAACAGCTTCAACTGCTTCTTTACGTTCTTGCCATTTTTTAGCTTCAACTTTTTCATAAAAATCACTTGGTAATTTTGCTAATATATTCACTGGATCGACCAAATCATAGGGATCTATTTCTGGAGCTGCATCAGTTACATCATCGTCTGGACCGTCTTCACAATCTCCTGTTTCTGCTGCGATTTTAGCTTGTCTTTCTTGTTGGGATCGGAGGTAACGTGTCGGTGTTACTTTTTCATTACTTACTTTTGCGAATTCTGCTTCAAGTTCAGTTACTTGTACCGGTTGAAGATTTGCAAGTTGAGAACGAAGAGCATTGCCAATCCATCTATAATAAATAAATAATTAAAATATTAAAAAATTTCAATTCTTATTAAAATACAATAAAATCGATTGATAATACATTATAAATTGCCTACGTAGTATGAAAACATAAATAATATAGTCTTTGATGTATATTTAGATAACAATACAGTAAACTAATTTCGATTAAAAAATATAATTTATGTATAGATGAATAATTGATTTAAATCAATAAAATGAATAATAAATACCTGAATATTTCAACAACCATTGCTTTTGTTTCATCTCGAACGGTTTTATCACGATCAGCTAACAATGTAACCATTTTTTTAATTAAGGGCTTTACGTTAATAACTTTAGAGCCAAATTCATGGAGTGCTAATGTTGTTGCAGAAATACATGCCGAAACAATTTTCGGGTTCTTTAAATCCATGCCTTTTAAAAGTTCTTCTTGAACAGCTTCTTGTTTTTCAATTTCTATATACATTAATGTGATTTGAACTGCAAGTTCTCTTGTTTTAGTTTTTGGTGCTGCAATACATTTTGCGACAATTCCAGACATGACTTCTCCGACTGTTTTTCCTGCATTTGCGTAATTTTCAACATAAGCTAATGTGGCTTCAAGCCCTTTTTCTTGTCCCATAGCATTGCTATCTATTACAAATTTTTTCACCAAGCCGAGATATTTAGAGAATTCTGGTGATTTTTCGTCATCAATTTGTCGAAATAATTTTGTTAGTTCCTCATAGCCATGTACTCTCGCTTTCCATAATTTATGAACTACTCTTTCTTCTACAGGTAATTTCTTAAATTCTGTTTCTTCCTCCATAGTAAGACCTTTAAATTAAAATTCAAATAACTATAAACTAAGTGTTGATTCTTTCGGTAAATTATTACTTTAGCTTAAGTTTTACTTAAAATATAATAATAAAAACACCTGTAAGATGAAAAAAAAAGCACTTACAATGAGCTGACATAATATCTGTTTTATGTTTCATTGTGGATAAAAGTTTAATTTTAGACATTTTGAATTTTAAAAATGATTAAATGCGGTGACAGAAAATAAACAAATTTATAAACATGACATACTATATTACATTATGTATTTATTAAGATTTAATTAAAATTAATTATATTTTATATAAAAAAGAATTAATATAATCAATAAATATT